>VXBJ01000255.1:90776-111295 GCA_013400055.1 Nycticryphes semicollaris
TTTTTTGTTTTTTTTTGTTGTGGGTTTTTTGTTTTGGTTTTTTTTTTTTTTTTTAATGTGGTTGAACTCGATGATCTCAAAGGTCCCTTCCAACCACTAAGATTCTGTAATTCTGTGACTTTTAATGACCTGAACGTCTGGTGGTATCTTGGCATTGACGCTTATTTCTTGGTGCCCCCTAGTGGGCACAGTAAGAAATACAAGGAAAAAAAGCCAGGGTAAGTGAACATTAAAGAAAATACCACAGAAAATGTAAAGGCAAGTAGTTCATTCTCCTCCTCTCCCAAGGTACACCCCTACTTAGGTGTTACATCTTCACCTAGTTAAAAGAACAGGATAGGCCTTTAGGCGGTCTAATAAGATTTTAAGGGCACATCAAACTTTAAAAGGTAATTTCTATTATTCTAAAAACTGCAGTGTACTTGGAGGGGAAATCATAACCAGCAAAGAAACGAGACACAAATCCAGTATGCAATTTTAAAAGGGAATTGTTGAAATGTTTAAAAATTACTAAGTCCACATTCAGGTTAAAGGAGCTTCTCATTTTCTTCCTTAGCATGAAAAAGTTACCACTGGGCTCTGAAATTTTCTTCCATTATTAATTTTTCCAATTGAACACAAACCACCACAAAAAAAACCCCAAACATAAAAAAAAATAAATTCTATTTACTGCGTTTCTGGGAATATTCACTGGAAGATGCCACAATATGCAGGAGAGTGCGTCCATCTCTGTCTTGCTGGTTGATCCTATCCTTCAAGTCTGGCCTCTGCGTCAGTAACCACCTGAAGAGATGGTTCTTTCCTGAAATGATCAAAGAACCCCACTTGCCATAAATGTTAAACAGAGATACAGCAGAAACAGAGAAACAGAGCCTGTTTTTTCCGCTATGGAGTGGTAAGATGCATCTGCACAAAACCTTTTCTTGAACTCAAGGAGTAAGAGAGGGAATCAAAGAATGATGAATGAATGATGTGGGGTTGGAAGGGACCTCCGGAGATCATCTAGTCCAACCCCCTGCCAAAGAAGGTCCACCCAGAGCAGGTCCCTCAGGAACGTGTCCAGGTGGGTTTGGAATGTCTCCAGAAACAGAGACTCCACCACCTCTCTGGGCAGCCTCTGCCAGGGCTCTGCCACCCTTACAGGAAAGAAGTTCCTCCTCATGTTGAGATGGAACTTCTAATGTTATATGGAAGAAACAGATAAAGGAAATGATGGCAAGAGCTGGCTGCACTGTGGGAGACGTGATGCTATGTGTGCAATTCTGAGATTGACTCACGACTCTTTAGCACATATATAGAAACTGTTGCTCCACACTGAGATCGCAGGATGAAATACTGTATTTTTGTCAAAGCTGATGTAGTCGGCTTTCTGAAAGACCCACATCAATCATGCTTTTCCTTCAAGCTATGGAAGAGAACAACCATATTAAGTTTGTACCACCATCAGGCACAAAGAGTGTTCACAGCATTTTTTTTGAAGCGTCTTATTGGCACCTGCAAGGTTATACCTAGATATTCTGATCTCATTAGTTTAAAAACAATTAAATGAAAAGCTCTAGCTGTCAGCTCTCTGACAAAGGCCTTCGTTGCTTTGTTTTAGCTGCAGATGTCACTCACTTGCTCTGATACACAGTCTGATGACAGCATGAAGCAGATACACTCCAATGGTTTCAGCTTTTGCTCCCATGGAAATCAGCCACTTGACTAACTCTGCTACTTCTTGCATCTTCTCACCGTGCCCATACAACTCAGAAGTCTGATAACAAAGAGAACAATTGCAATACATTATTATACATCCTCAAAAGGCCTTTCTTTTTCAATCGTATTTCCGTGGTTTTTATGACAAGACATAGAGGAAAAGTAACAATCAAGCCATATATCATAAATGTTTCATTTTAGAGTGGATATCTAACAATTTCAGGAGAAGCTCCTGAAATTTCAGGAGTTTTCAGGACTTTTTTTCTATGAGACATTCATGAATCTTAAAAGAATCTTGTCCTGCTCTGTAGAGTACCAAAACTGAAGTCTGTTTTATAATATTTCTGTATTTCTTCTCTCTAATTGACCGCAACTTTCTGCCTTACACTTGTCTATCGAACCTTACTATATCACAGTGCAAATGTTGCTGTAACCACATACTGTGCCTCTTAAGCTTGGATGAAGCATCTCATGCAGGCAGTCACACCAAAGCAAGAAAAGGCTGGGGAAATACTTGAAACTGGGAAAAGGGAGCAAGAGACTCGGGGAAAGGGGTTCAGGGAACTCAGGTGACCAGTCATTTTACAGGTCAGGAAGCCCATGGCTCGAAAGCATGGCAAAGCCCTACTCTCATCCAGCTCAGCAAGCATCTGGGATTATTAAGACAGCAATGATATGACAGCTTATACAAAGTGACATATTTTTAGCCAGATAAATTCCTATAAAGTGATCTGATACACTATACAGAAGTTATAGGGAAGTTTATGGACCCGGACTGAAAGCATGTAGCCTGAGCAGAAGGCAGCTGAACTGAAAAAAATAAGTTCCAGCAAGGACTATGAACATGAAGCACCATCCAGAGGGGATACAGCAACATGGACAACTCTGGAGGTGGACAGAGGCAGCTCGGATGGAAATTGAGACGCTATGTCAGAAAGATCAGGACACGAGGGGGTTCTCGGAAACAGTGTTCAGACATCATTTCTCCATTTGTGCCAGTCGTTTTTTTAAATAGCAGTCTTCACACACGCTTCCAACATCCACAAATACATCTCTTTTTCTAACACCTCATGCCAAATTTTGACTGGCAAAGCATGACTGTGCACAGTTACAAAATCAAAATACAACAAATTACAGGGTGGCAGCAGGGGAAGTTTGAGTTGTCAGAAAGCCACATTTTCTAATTTCTGCAAAAGAGAATCAATGCTTAGGGATCTTTCATTTTGATTCTTTCAGTTTTCCGCAGATACAACAAAGACACTGGACTAGCTAGGTCTGGTGCGGCCAATTCAGCAAGGACAGACTTACTATTCTGCCACTTTTACCCTCTTCTCTCTCAATGAAGCCTGTTGATTTGCTTGTCTAGGAAGGAAGATTTTTTTGGTTAAGACACCCTACCTGTGCCCCCTACTGCACAGCCATCCTTTGTTGTCAGCCTGAGGAGCATGTTCACCACTCGCAGGACTGTTTTGCTGCTGTGCCCCAGGACAAGGCGCCACTGAGAGCTGCAAATCACAGCAGCAGCAGTGTGCACCTTTGCTTGGGAGCTCCTTTAATCCAAGGGTCTCATGCCTTGTTCCCACCACAGCTATGCTACTCCAGCACCACAGCCCTGCTGCTGCCAGGCCTGGTTGATCCAGAACCGAACACTGACCCACCTTCCACAAATTTGGTGGACTTTTATGATATTGCCACAGCCTCGATAGACAAGGGCAGAGCAACAGACTTACGCAAAGTGTTTGTCACTGTCCCGCACAACATCCTGGTCTCAAAATTGGAGAGGCACAGATTTGACAGATGGACCACTTGGCGGATCAGGAACTGGCTGGATGGCTGCACTCAAAGGGTTGTGGTCAACAACTCAATGTCAAAGTGGAAGCCAGTGATGACTGGTGTTCCTCAGCGGTCAGTACTGGGACCGGTGCTGTTCAACATCTTTGTCAGAAACATGGACAGTGGGATAGAGTGCACCCTCAACAAGTTTGCTAATGGTACCAAGCTGGGTGATGCATCAACACACTGGAAGGAAGGGATGCCATCCAGAGGGACCTGGAGAGGTGGACTTGTGCAAATGGCATGAAAGTCAACCAGGCCAAGTGCAGGGTCCTGCACCTGGGACGTAGCCATCCCAAGCACAAATACAGGTTGGGTGAAGAATGGCTGGAGAGCAGCTGCAAGGAGAAGCATTTCAAAGTGCTCATGGATGAGAAGCTCGACACAAGTTGGCAATGCACACTGGCAGCCCAGAAAGCCAACTGCATCCTGGGCTGTATCAAAAGAAGCATGGCCAGCAGGTTGCAGAAGGTGCTTCTGCCCCTTTACTCTGGTCTCCAGACCCCACCTGGAGTACTCTGTCTAGCCCTGGTGCCCTCAACACAAGGACATGGACCTATTAGAATGGGTCCAGAGGAGGCTATGAAGATGATGAGAGGGCTGGAGCACCCCTCCTATGAAGACAGGCTGAGGGAGCTGAGGTTGTTCAGCCTGGAGAAGAGAAGGCTCTGAGGAGACCTTAGAGCAGCCTCCCAGTACCTGAAGGGGGCTACAGGAGAGATGGGGAAAGACTCTTTGTCAGGGAGTGGAGTGACAGGATGCAGGGTAATGGTTTTAAACTGAAAGAGGGGAGATTTAGATGAGATTCCAGGAAGAAATTCTTCCCTCTGAGAGTGGTGAGACACTGGAACAGGTTGCCCAGAGAAGCTGTGGCTGCCCCATCCCTGGAGGGGTTCAAGGCCAGGCTGGATGGGGCTTGGAGGGACCTGGTGTGGTGGGAGCTGTCCCTGCCCAGGGCAGGGGGGTTGGAACTGGATGATCCTGAAGGTCCCTTCCTACTCTAACCATTCTATGATTCCCTTCTCACAAAAAACTCAGCCAACACACATGGGATGACAGAGGGGAGCATGAAGTCCCATATGTGCTACTCTGCTGGCTCTAGCACAGCAGAGCTGTCTAACGATAGCTAACCAAGGCACACTTGCATGTACTCATCCACTCAGTCTTCTGCTATCGCTACAGACAAGCCTAGGAATAGAAGTCGATTTCTCTCTTTGCCGCCTTCTTTTTCAGAACTACTCTCACTTGCCCTGTCAGGCACCCAAACTGAAAAGCGTTTATGGAAAGAGCTCCAACTGGAAATTATTATGACAAAAGTACCACAAGTGCTGTTAACAGCCAAATGGCAAATTCCGGTATATTCCATCAACATACCCGAAACCTGCTAATTTGCCAGCCAAGAAAATGTACTGTGTAGCCTACAGTTAACATTTTCTGAAACTTCCATCACAAAAATCACAGCGCTGTAAGAAATCTAGTACACTTCAGCATACAGCCTAATGGACTCTCTCAATGAATGTGTAGCTGTACCTTTTAACAGCAGGTTACATACAGCAGAACTGTAATTAACTTATACACACAAAGAAATGGAAGAATAAAACCACCAACAACAAAAATAGCGTGTGCAGAAAGGCATTTTTTTAATGGCCCATGAGAAATGCTTTACACAGCTACAGTTGAAACGGGCCGGGCATCCACCACATGGTAACGCTGGTACAATGCGAGATGCCTTTAGAAAGCGGGTATGTTACTGCTGTGGACACCAGCTGTACTTGAGCAGCAGAGTTTGTGGAATTACCAGCAGCTCTTGGCTCACAGTTGGCCTCCAGCTACACCCCGGCTCCCAAGGGAGCAGAAGGCACCCTGTCACGCATTCCAAATGTTCTGGTGGGATACCCCTGCACAAAGGCAGGGGCAAGGAGCAGTGAGCACTACAAGGCCACCTAGCTCACAGGTGGGCAGAGCCTCTGGGATGTACCAGTGCACTTGGCACGGAACACACCAGCCAGCAGCAAAGCATGTGTGAGCAAGGCAGTTTCTGACAGCTGGAAGACTTTATTTTACCCTGCCAGGATAGAAAGCTTTGGAGGTTCTCAAATGCCGCAAATCATGAGGCATAAGGGACTGGAGCATCTCCCTGAGGAGGAAAGGCTGAGAGAGCTGGGACTCTTCAGCCTGGAGGAGAGAAGGCTGAGGGGAGACCTTCTTCATGCTCACAGGGATCTGAAGGGGGGGTTGAAGGAGGATGGAGCCAGACTCTTCTCAGTGGTTCCCAGGGACAGGACGAGGGGCAACGGGCACAAGCTGGAACATGAGCTGGAACATGGAAGTTCCATTCAAAGATGAGGAAATCTTTGTGGTGAGGGTGTCAGAGGCTGCCCAGGGAGGGTGTGGAGTCCCCTTCTCTGGAGACCTTCAAGCCCCATCTGGTGCAGCCTTGAGTGATGTGCTCTGGGCAACCCTGCTTTAGCAGGGGAGTGGGACTGGATGAGCTCTAGAGGTCCTTTCCAACTCCCACAATTCTGTGACTCACAAGATGAAGAGCAAGTTTCAGAGATCAAATTCTGCTGTCTGCGCATGCCATCATCTCAGTCAAAGGCACTAGAAATTGTGGCTACTTGGTCTAGAGCTACGTGTATCCACCTTGCCACAATCCTCTAAGTCATTTGGGAAGTGCCAAAGCCTTCAGGCAGAAAGCTTCATCAGCTGACGTCTAGGTCTAAAGCAACCTACCAAAAATTTGGGACATTGAGGGAAGGAAACATTCCAGCACTGCACCCAGCTCAACTCCCTGTAATACTCAGCACCATGAAGCAGTTCAGAGACAGGCCAGCAAAGTATAATAACACCCTATCCCAAGGATATCAGAAATTGCCCTGGTTGGAAAACATCCAACTTAATGGACATCAGACCTTTTTCAGCTTTGAATTCTCAGGTTCCAAGCATGACACGAATAACTTGCTGTACTTGGCAGGAAAATGATTCTTTTTGATCAAATTAAAGGAAACATTGAATTACATACAGAAGTTATGCAAATTAAGGATTTTTTAATGTTCAAGTGAAAAGGGACAAAACAGACGATTTAATGTAATCTCATACAAAGTCCATGTATTATTTTCCATGTGTTTATTCTAATTTGATCCGTTTCAGCCTTGCACACAAGACACAAAATCTTTCACTAAAGAGGAAGAAAATAAATACAAACAAGAAAAAAAAAGGAAAAAAAGATAAAAAAAAAAGATGCTACTTTACCTCAAAGAGATTCCTCAATGATAACTGGTTGACTCTGACATTGGTGGGCAGCGCTTTCTTCTCGGACAACAACAGAAGGCAAGACTGGAAAAACCCCCCCACATCAGCGATTGTGTAAGCACACTTAGAAACTTTGTTTTCTGCTGCCTCATCACATCTCGTAGGAAAACAAACAAGGGCTGACAACATTGCAGATTAATTTTTTTTAAGATCATAACAGACTAATGAATTTCCCTTTCCATTTACCAACTGAATTAATGTAACATACCACGGACTATGGAAACTTATGATCAATTACATTTTCCTCAAAAATTAGAAAAAAAACTCGTAGAAAGGTCAAGCCCTAAAAGTGTCTCCAATGCACCTTGGAAATGACCCTTTGCTTTAGGAATGCACCTTTACATTCCTGAGGATGAGACTCCCCAGCTACACCAACATCTTGAGCAGAAAGCAAGAAATGCATATTGTATTTTTTTTTTTTTTTAAAACAAGGCCTGTAGTGACAGGGCAACAGTTTTAACCTGAAAGAGGGTATGTTTAAATTGGACAGAAGGAAGAATTTTTTACAAGTGGAACAGGTTGCCCAGAGAAGGTGTGGATGCCCCATCACTGGAAGTGTTCAAGGTCAGGCTAGACCGGGCTTTGAGCAATCTAGTCTGCTGAAAGATGTTCCATGGGCTGTGGTTCTTGTCAGGAGCCTGCTCCACAGGTCACAAGGGAACCCCAGCTCTGCCTCCCCCTCTTTGCTCTCCTTCTCCCACCCTGGTGCTCACAGAGCTGCTTCTCTCACTTTTTTCCGCCTTACTGTGTCAGGCAGGGTTTTACCCTTTTTAAAACACTCTTTCCCCAAGGTGCTGCCGTAGCGGCTGAGGGGCTGAGCCGTGCCCTGCGGTGGAGCCATTGGAGTCATCTGGGTCTGGCCCAGCCTGGCAGACCCTTGTCTCCCCTCACAGAGACCCCTGTGCTAGAATCACCACCGTCACCCAGTACAGGTGTAGTCATGATAATTTTTTTTTTTTTAATGCAGTCCCTATAGAAAAGAGGATTAAAATAATTTCAGGTGATTCACCCTTTGGTTTTTCTAAATTATCTGATTTTGTTTAGCAAGCACATGCTTCCACTGAGATGCTCCTTTATTTGTGGGTCTTTCAGGGAAGACTTCTGTCATACAGAAGGAAAAGTAAAAGGGACCATAAATCACAGAATCATAGAATGATTTAGATTGGAAAGAATATTCAAGATAATCTAGTTCCAACCCCCCTACCTTGGGCAGGGGCACCTCCCACCGGACCAGGTTGTCCAGCCTGGCCTTCAACCTTCCAGGGATGGAGCATCTACAACTTCTCCGGGCAACCTCACAGTAAAGAATTTCTTCCTAATATCTAATCTAAACCTTTTCTCTTTCAGTTCAAAACCATTATCCCTTGTCCTATTGCTATGCTCCATGATAAAGTGCTCCTCCCTACCTTTCCTGTAGGCCCCCTAAAGGTACTGAAAGGCTGCTATAGGGTCTCCCTAATGAAATATAAGGGCTCATTTATATAAAAAAACCAAAACCAAAACCAAACCATAAACATGTATTTTTCCCCTCCGAATTCTTTCAATAAAAATGACTCTAGATGGCACTGCAATTATAACAGAGGCAACAGCAAGGCACAAGTGAAAGTTCCCTGTATCCCTTCAAGAAACAAATTTCAGCAATTATTTATCACTAGAGTCTTTGAAAAAATCCAGATGTTTGTTGCATGGAAAGGTGAATACCACAGACTCACCCGCCACTTCCCTTTCTGGGCCAGCCTTTCTATCACAGCTTGCCAGACCAGGGCATCGAACCTTGCGCTGAAAATATAATCATATGCTGGGGGAAAAGTTGGTGGAAAGACTCGCTCATCTGCAAGAATAAGAAATTCAGAAAACTGTTTAGTATGCACAGGATTTTAAACTTGGGGTTTTCAGCTAAATTACTTCACTGCACAGTGACAGTTCTAGCACTAGCACCCAGGAGAATGCCAAACGTGAGCTTAAATAACCCTGGATACCCAACTGATACAGCACCTTGTTATCAGCAGCCAGTCTTCATTACACAAGGGGCGGGGCGGGGGAATTAATCCCTGTCCTCAAGAAAACACCTTTAGAGGTGTTCCAGGACATTGTGACCCTTGTGGAGGTTCTTCCACTTGCAGGTGAGCCCACCTATGGATGCTGCTAAAGACAATCAAGGTCCTTAACACATGGCTATGAGCTCAAACAAATGCAGCTGGGGCACACCTGGAATCTCCTGGCACATCTGCAGGCCCCATCAGATGAAGCCTGTGAACCGGACAAAAAAAACAAGTAGAAGAGGAGAAGGCAGGGAGAACACTGCTCAAAAAAAAAAATAAAAAAAATCCCACAGAAGGGCCAAATGCCCTCTCTTCATTGCCACCCACTGCTAGCTGAGGGAAAGTCCCCCACACTGGAATACACTGCCCTGTACACTCAAGTTTAAGCTGATTATCGTCCCATTATTTTCAAATCTACCTAGTTTAAAGAATAGCATAGCGGTGTGGACAAAACCCACTAAAGCCTTAGGGGGCTGGAGCTCCAAGTCTCCAACCCTGTCTCCCTGAATCTGAATTTCAACCTTTTCTAACTATTCCACAACAGACACGCTCTTGTGAGACAACACAATACCCCTGGCAGAGTGTTTTGGGACTGTTGGCATCTGCTGTACACAAAGCGGACCAAGTTCCCCACATCCTTTTGATTAGGCCACTCAAGGTATTCATAATCCTCCAACACCTGGGGCACTGAGGACTAAATGAGTGATCTCAGGAAGAACACCCTATCAAGTACCTGGGTTGTCACCACTACTGAAAGGCTCTTAGAAAAATTAAGGTCTTGAGTTTACCGTTGACACTTATGAAGATTCCTGCTACAAAGTCAGCAATTTGAGGTCGATCTGCAGAAGCGCTCAGGAGAATCAAACCTTTATGAAACATCGAAATTGCTTCACAAGTGTTTGGTAACATGATCAGTGAGTGGCCAGCTCTATAATAAGCCTGGAAAAAAAAACAGGAGACAAAAAAACATTGTTGGAAAATGTTCAGAGATCTTTACTACAAAACAAAATTTTCTAATTTTCCTAAATTTTCTAATCATGGGATAAAAATGACATACAGTAGTATTTTTACAGTTTCTTACACGTAGATCCAAAAAAAAAGCGAAGTATCCCTTGAAATTCACAATGTGCTACTGATGTAATCACAGATACTAAGAGTGATAATTTCTGGAATACAACATTGGAAAATAACTACAGGATGAAAGACATACTGTTAGCCACTACATTTTAACCTCCTCTGGACAGGATTATTTTTATTTTTTCTTCTTGTCACAAGGTCCAGAATGTATGCTTACATTCCCATGTCACTGCAGTTACCACAAGGCACATATTCTTCAGCCAGCCACAGCTGAACACGTTTACATTCACCACTGAACTAGGTTGTACTGGCTCAATCACAGTGGAGTCAATTTGTTCAAGCCAGGTAACCAGCATGCCGCAGTGCAAGCTAAATTGATCTTTTCATGTAATTTCATCATCTCTAAATCAAAATACCTTCTCCTAAAGTGTCTTGGGAGGCTGCAGCGGTTGGTCCAGGAGACTATGTATGGTACAAAAGAATCAATCCAAGCGTATGCCTCCGTCTTGTAAATATGGTACAACCACTGCTTAATACTCGCAGACAAGTGTTTGAGTCAATGTGTATTTAATCAACGTGCACGTAATCACAAATGTCTGTTCAGTGCATTGTTTTGCCCGCTGGAAATACAATAACGACCTCGGTCACCATGTACTGTTCCCAGGAACCGTGGGCTTATGAAGAATATTAGAGCATGCTGCCCATGGGAGCTTTCAAAGCCCAGTCCCCATGCCAGACCTGGTGCTGTCGGTGACTGATGAATCTGTACCATCAGCCAAGCTCTGCAGGACCACAAGTGAGCGCAGAGAGGATGAACCTCACCACAGTTGGGATCTGCGCCACATGCTGTGGCCTGAGCAGACACCTGGCTGGTGCTGCCTCTCCCCCAGGTCTCCAGCAGCACAAGGGCATGTAAGATTTTATTACCTGCCATCACCTCGTCTGGGACATGTATATATATATTAATATATATGTGAAATATGAATATTTTATTAATAGTTGCCTTTCTTGAAAGCATCGGTGCCTCTCTTGTTGGGACCCAGAAAGAACCAGCATCTCCTGGGGCAAAAGAGAGCTGCTTCATTTTATCAGAAGTGCTATTACAGTAATAATTCTGAGGCTCATAGAATCATAGAATGGTCCAGGCCGGAAGGGACCTCTAGGGCCATCTAGTCCAACCTCCCCGCAGTCAGCAGGGACACCCCCAACTAGACCANCCTTTAGAGGTGTTCCAGGACATTGTGACCCTTGTGGAGGTTCTTCCACTTGCAGGTGAGCCCACCTATGGATGCTGCTAAAGACAATCAAGGTCCTTAACACATGGCTATGAGCTCAAACAAATGCAGCTGGGGCACACCTGGAATCTCCTGGCACATCTGCAGGCCCCATCAGATGAAGCCTGTGAACCGGACAAAAAAAACAAGTAGAAGAGGAGAAGGCAGGGAGAACACTGCTCAAAAAAAAAAATAAAAAAAATCCCACAGAAGGGCCAAATGCCCTCTCTTCATTGCCACCCACTGCTAGCTGAGGGAAAGTCCCCCACACTGGAATACACTGCCCTGTACACTCAAGTTTAAGCTGATTATCGTCCCATTATTTTCAAATCTACCTAGTTTAAAGAATAGCATAGCGGTGTGGACAAAACCCACTAAAGCCTTAGGGGGCTGGAGCTCCAAGTCTCCAACCCTGTCTCCCTGAATCTGAATTTCAACCTTTTCTAACTATTCCACAACAGACACGCTCTTGTGAGACAACACAATACCCCTGGCAGAGTGTTTTGGGACTGTTGGCATCTGCTGTACACAAAGCGGACCAAGTTCCCCACATCCTTTTGATTAGGCCACTCAAGGTATTCATAATCCTCCAACACCTGGGGCACTGAGGACTAAATGAGTGATCTCAGGAAGAACACCCTATCAAGTACCTGGGTTGTCACCACTACTGAAAGGCTCTTAGAAAAATTAAGGTCTTGAGTTTACCGTTGACACTTATGAAGATTCCTGCTACAAAGTCAGCAATTTGAGGTCGATCTGCAGAAGCGCTCAGGAGAATCAAACCTTTATGAAACATCGAAATTGCTTCACAAGTGTTTGGTAACATGATCAGTGAGTGGCCAGCTCTATAATAAGCCTGGAAAAAAAAACAGGAGACAAAAAAACATTGTTGGAAAATGTTCAGAGATCTTTACTACAAAACAAAATTTTCTAATTTTCCTAAATTTTCTAATCATGGGATAAAAATGACATACAGTAGTATTTTTACAGTTTCTTACACGTAGATCCAAAAAAAAAGCGAAGTATCCCTTGAAATTCACAATGTGCTACTGATGTAATCACAGATACTAAGAGTGATAATTTCTGGAATACAACATTGGAAAATAACTACAGGATGAAAGACATACTGTTAGCCACTACATTTTAACCTCCTCTGGACAGGATTATTTTTATTTTTTCTTCTTGTCACAAGGTCCAGAATGTATGCTTACATTCCCATGTCACTGCAGTTACCACAAGGCACATATTCTTCAGCCAGCCACAGCTGAACACGTTTACATTCACCACTGAACTAGGTTGTACTGGCTCAATCACAGTGGAGTCAATTTGTTCAAGCCAGGTAACCAGCATGCCGCAGTGCAAGCTAAATTGATCTTTTCATGTAATTTCATCATCTCTAAATCAAAATACCTTCTCCTAAAGTGTCTTGGGAGGCTGCAGCGGTTGGTCCAGGAGACTATGTATGGTACAAAAGAATCAATCCAAGCGTATGCCTCCGTCTTGTAAATATGGTACAACCACTGCTTAATACTCGCAGACAAGTGTTTGAGTCAATGTGTATTTAATCAACGTGCACGTAATCACAAATGTCTGTTCAGTGCATTGTTTTGCCCGCTGGAAATACAATAACGACCTCGGTCACCATGTACTGTTCCCAGGAACCGTGGGCTTATGAAGAATATTAGAGCATGCTGCCCATGGGAGCTTTCAAAGCCCAGTCCCCATGCCAGACCTGGTGCTGTCGGTGACTGATGAATCTGTACCATCAGCCAAGCTCTGCAGGACCACAAGTGAGCGCAGAGAGGATGAACCTCACCACAGTTGGGATCTGCGCCACATGCTGTGGCCTGAGCAGACACCTGGCTGGTGCTGCCTCTCCCCCAGGTCTCCAGCAGCACAAGGGCATGTAAGATTTTATTACCTGCCATCACCTCGTCTGGGACATGTATATATATATTAATATATATGTGAAATATGAATATTTTATTAATAGTTGCCTTTCTTGAAAGCATCGGTGCCTCTCTTGTTGGGACCCAGAAAGAACCAGCATCTCCTGGGGCAAAAGAGAGCTGCTTCATTTTATCAGAAGTGCTATTACAGTAATAATTCTGAGGCTCATAGAATCATAGAATGGTCCAGGCCGGAAGGGACCTCTAGGGCCATCTAGTCCAACCTCCCCGCAGTCAGCAGGGACACCCCCAACTAGACCAGGTTGCCCAGGGCCTCCTCGAGCCTCCCCTTTAGTATTTCCAGGGAAGGGGCCTCAACCACCTCCCTGGGCAACCTGTTCCAGTGGTTCACCACCCTCAGAGTAAAGAACCTATCCCTAATATCCAATCTAAAGCTGCTCTTCTCCAGCTTGAAGCCCTTGCCCCTCATCCTGTCCCTGCAGGCCTTTGGAAACAGACCCTCCCAGCCTTCATGTAGCCCCATTTCAGGTACTGGGAGGCTGCTCTTAGGTCTCCCCGGAGCCTCCTCTTCTCCAGGCTGAACAACCCCAGCTCCCTCAGCCTGTCCTCGTAGCAAAGGTGCTCCAACCCCCTGATCATTTTTGTGGCCCTCATGGGTACTCATGTGCAGAGTCAGCCACCAATTCTGGAATTTTATGCTCTATTTGCTTATCACCCCTCAAAACCAAAACACAATAAAAAGCAGATATTGGCACCTGTTTTAAAAAGTAAAGCATGCAAAAACTGCCAGCTTCAACATATGAATACCTTGACATAATGTGGATCCCAATGTAAACTCTGGTAGGCTGAAAACACTGCTTCTGTCCATTTACCAAGGTTGTACAAGGCAGTTGATTTGTTGCAGTGTAGCACAGCTATGTCCCTGGAACACCTGAAAATGAGGGTTTTTTTAGCATATGTTTATTCACTTGAAAAAGGGTAGCACTGTACTTTACAGTTAGCAACAAGAAAAAAAAAAAAGGCCACCTATCACCCACCTAACAAAATCAGAGGGGAAAATGGAGTTGTAGAAAATAAAAATCATTATTTTCTTTATAATTTTTATCACTATTATCTTCAGCTATAAAAACTCTTAGCGACATCTTAACTGATACCCTGTAGTGATACACTTGATAATTATGGTCTCTTCCGAAGCAAGCAGCCAACTCACTGAAGTAACGCAGTATGAAGATTGAGAAAGAGTTTAGACCACCTTGACCCTCCTAGATATGGCCCAGTGAAAGCCAGTGGCCAAGAATGGGAGAAAACAGACCCAGGAATGGAAGCCGTGAGATGGAAATGATGCTAAACTCATTTTGGCCACCAAAAACCAACCTACATGCATTTTACTGTATCACCAGTTGCTGAAGTCAACAGAATTGTCATCATCTACACCAGCTAAGAAATACTAATATACTACTAGTATTTATATATTAGTATTAGAATATAAAGTACATAAAGCATCTGCTGGATCCAAAAGAGGTTCTGGAAAGAGCTGTACACAAATTACAGGACTACAGTCCACAGTGTACCGGGGAGCATGGAAAGCCTGTCTTGCCTGTGCTCGCAGAGTCACAGAATAATATGGACTTGGAAGGGACCTCTGGAGATCATCTAGTCCAAACCCCCTGCCAAAGAAGGTCCACCCACAGCAGGTTGCACAGGAATGTGTCCAGCTGGGTTTGGAATGTCTCCAGAGATGGAGACTCCACCACCTCTCTGGGCAGCCTCTGCCAGGGCTCTGCCACCCTCACCACAAAGAAGTTCCTCCTCATGTTGAGATGGAACCTCTTAGGTTCAAGTATGTGCCTGTTCCCTCTTGTCCTGTCACTGGGCACCACTGAAAAAACACTGGCCCCATCCTCCTGACACCCACCCTTTAAGTATTTCTAGGTGTTGATCAGATCCCCCCTCAGCCTTCTCTTCTCCAGACTAAAAAGACCCAAATCCCTCAGCCTTTCCTCATCAGAGAGATGTTCCAGGCCCCTGATCAGCTTTGTAGCCCTCTGCTGTACCCTCTCCAGCAGTTCCCTGTCCTTCTTGAACTGGGGAGCCCAGAACTGCTCAAAGTACATGCCACAGAGCCGCATCCTTCAACGTACTCCTATCTTCTAATTTACACTGAAAACAGTTTTTTCAGTTACACTGAATGTGTAATTACATCCCCCTTGCTTGGAAGCAAATCCTGCTGAGGCAACCTATGGCAAGGGGAAAGGAGATGCTCAGGAGCAGCCTGCTCAGCTCTGTCCTCACTTGCTCCTACTTCCTGTATATGCCCCAGACTTGTCTTACTACTTGGATGAATTGGCTAATAGTCACAATAAACAAATAGCTGGTGTTAAATTAGGTCAACCACAGTGTTAATACACGGTAGTAATGAATATTTAATAGTTAACATAAAACTCAACTCTTTAATCATTTGCAACTGATGTTAACTGGTAACTTTGCATCTGGAAAGAAGTACCGAAAGAATTCTTCTGCTGAACAACTATTTTTAACAGATATGAGAATACTAAGGAAGACCAAGTAACAAGGAGAAAGTAACTTGCATGAATCATTTCAAATGTCATCAGATGACCCTTGTAACAACAGGCCATAGACATGACGAGTACAGGGCAGAATCACAGCGAGACTCATCCATGGGCTAAGAAACAGAAATAATTTAACTGAAGCCAACATCGTTTATGAAAAAGCTTTAATTACACTAATTTATAGTTGACACTAACAATAAAAATATTCAGATTACACTCACTAACTGAACTTCTACATATGTCAGGAGCAGCAATTCCTCTTTAACTATAAAACTGGTACACTAAAAAGCGATATGAGAAAAATCAGGCGTCAGAGCAAGAAATACAGTTCTGAATTACCTGTAGTACTATGCAAATTTTAGACCTGTCTTATGGTTTGCTACTTGGAGAATATTCAAGAATACTTACGGGACCCACTGTATCAAAGAGTTGAGCATATATAGAGCTTGATCGTACTTTCTGATGGCCAGAGAGTAATTTCCATTTTTAAAATCCTGGTTCCCCGCTTGTCTCATAAGCTGTGCATATTCCATGGTATCCATGCTAATTAAAAGGGGGGGAAAAAAAATAAACGAATCAAACAAAAGCATTGATTTACGAGACACTTCCTAAAATTCACTTAAATTTTCACTTTAGTTTTTGCGTATTTGAAAAGGAGTACAAAAGAGCACATCTTTTGTCATCCCACATGACATTTCCTCACGAGCTGAACTCATGCCAAGCACACGCGGACGAGCTTTCATTGCAGACCGCTTCACAGCTCGCACCAGCAACAGGTTTGGCCTTGTTCCCCAACACATCCTGTTTTGCAAAGTGAAGCCAGTCTTTTTTTCTTTTTCTTTGAGTTTCAAATGATTGTCCCCTCTCTGTAACCCTGCCAGTAACAAGTTATAACTTGATATAAGAGAAGATATGGTTAAGGCGAGTGCCGAGGTTTAGGCTGGGCTTGCCACCACCAAACGAAGCAGATGATGTCTATTAGCTCCTCTCCCTTCGCAGAAGGAAAGGAGAGGGAATAAGGGGGAAGAGACATACAGATAGAAAGAAAATCCAAAACAGCTTTAATGAAATATTAACAATAAAAAGAAAAGATAATAATACTAGTAAGAAAATAATAAAATCTATACAAAATTGGTATTGAGCTCCCAGGATGACAATGGCATCACTGACAGGCACTGGGACTGAATTCAGCAGGAGAAGGGAAGAGGGTTCAAGAACCACATTCAGGAGCACACAGATCAGGACAAAACGCAGAAGAACAGACAGGGTTCTCCTCAGATGCCAGCCAATGAAGAAGGCAGGAGCTGATCCCTTGATCCCTCAGCTTTTATCCTGAGCATGGGGGCAGGTTCAGATGGAATGCCCTGTTGGCCAGTTTGTGGTCACTTGTCCTACCTGCTCCTCCCTGCAGACCACAGAATCACAGAGTATTCATGGTTGGAAAAGACCTCTGAGACCACCAAGTCCAACCACACACTAACACACAAACCCCCACTACAATCTCGGCCACTAGAGCGTGCCCTCAAGTGCCACATCTACACCTTTCTGAAATACCCCCAGGGATGGAGTCTCCACCACCTCCCTGGGCAGGCTGTTCCAGTGCCTGACCACTCTCCCAGTCAAGTCATTCTTCCTAAGATCTCATCTGAACCTCCCCTGCTGCAACTTCAGACCATTTCCTCTGGTCCTGTCCTTATTCCCTTGGGAGAAGAGGCCAACACCCACCTCTCTACACCCTCCTTCCAGGGAGTTGTAGAGGGCAAGGAGGTCCCCCCTCAGCCTCCTCTTCTCCAAACTAAACATGCCCAGTTCCCTCAGCCTCTCCTCACAGGACTTGTTCTCTAGACCCTTCATCAACTTGGTGGCTCTCCTCTGGACATGGTCCAGCACTTCAATGTCCTTATTGTAGTGAGGGGCCCAGAACTGAACACAGCCCTCAGATGGGACCCCTCCACGCTTTTCTGCTTCCAACGTGGCACATACTGAAGTTAGCTGACCCTGGCTGTTGTAGGAATAAGTATGAGCAAGAACCTTTCTGCAT
The DNA here is from genome assembly GCA_013400055.1 of Nycticryphes semicollaris. Taxonomy (NCBI): domain Eukaryota; kingdom Metazoa; phylum Chordata; class Aves; order Charadriiformes; family Rostratulidae; genus Nycticryphes; species Nycticryphes semicollaris. The sequence goes on from VXBJ01000255.1 coordinate 108,534, forward strand.
GCCATTCTTTAGTATTAACCATAAACAACAAAGGTTATCATTGCCAGAAGCAGTCACAGTCTGAAAAACATATATTGAATCGCAGAGAGTGTGGTTAGTTGGAACAGAATTCATTGAAAAGTAAAATTTACTCAACAGGGAAATTGGTTGTATTCCGTCTTGAACCAAGACAGCAACAAAGCAGGTGGGGTTTTTTTGCTTTCGGTTTCAAAGGATTCTCTCTTCTTTGTAACCTACTCGTAGCAAGTTATGCCTAAGCGAACATATGGTTAAGGCAAGTTGGGGAGTTGCATTTTCAAGAAAAAACTCTGCATATCTGTACCGTTGTGGTTTAACCCCAGCCGACAGCTAAGCCACGCAGCTGGTCACTCACTTCTGCCCCTCACCTTCCAGAAGGGTAGGGAGAAGAGGGAGAAAAGGAGGAAAAAGGGGAAAGAAAAAACTTGTGGAGACAAAGGCAGTTTAATAGAACAGTAATGGAAAAAGAAAACAGCAATGATAATAATGACAATAAAAGAACATACAAAATTACGTATTACAACACAAGTCACTACCAACACCTGCTGAGTGGCTGCTTGGCCTGCCCTGGGCAGTGATTGCTGATCTCTGTCCCCCCCAACCAGTTCTTATAGCTGAGCATGACATCACGGAATCACAGAATCTATCATGGGAAGGGACCTCTAGAGCTCATCCAGTCCCACTCCCCTGCTAAAGCAGGGTTGCCCAGAGCACATCACTCAGGACTGTATCCAGGTGGGGCTCCAGAGAAGGGGACTCCACACCCTCCCTGGGCAGCCTCTGACAGGGCTCTGACACCCTCACCACAAAGAAGTTTCTCCTCATATTTGAAACCTAGCGTGTGGAATATTCTGTTGGCCAGCTGCTCTGTCTATGCTCCCTCTCAGCTTCTGTGGGAAGCTGAAATTAACTCATCAAGTAATATAAACATCACCTGTCAACAACGAAAACAATATGCATTACCCACATTCTTTTCATACCAAATATGAAACCGGGGAGCTACTGGAAAGAAAATTAACTCCATCCCAGCTGAAACAAGGGCACATGCTTATGAAGTCCAGCAAACTAAGAAAGGACTGGCATCGCCTATTTTACATCCAGAAAATTTGATGTCAAACATTCTTCAATATTCTCTCCACACAGTGTCATTACTGTTTTACAGAGCAAGAAAACTCCCAAACCTCACAAAGCAGTGGAAACAGTTAACCCTGCCCGTAGCCTAGCTCTAGCCATGTAAGATCTAACTCAGCCCAAGAGGGAGGTGTTGACACTGCTGCAGTTGTTTGCCCAGCTGAGCAAAATGTTCCTGTCATCAAACAGAGCTGACCGGGTGAGGGAAAAAAAATGGCAACAAACAGCCTCAATATTTCAGGGAATCATGGAATTGTCACTCCTGGGAGGAACCTCTAGAGCTCATCCAGTCCCACTCCCCTGCTAAGGCAGGATTGCTCAGATCACATCACTCAGGGCTGCATCCAGGTGGGGCTTGAAGGTCTCCAGAGAAGGGGACTCCACACCCTCCCTGGGCAGCCTCTGCCAGGGCTCTGACACCCTCACCACAAACAAGTTTCCCCTCATCTTTGAATGGGCCTTCCTGTGTTCCAGCTTGTGCCCGTTGCCCCTTGTCCTGTCACTGGGGACCAATGAGGAGAGTCTGGCTCCATCCTCCTTCAACCCACCCTTTAGATCCTTGTGAGCATGAAGAAGGTTTCCCCTCAGCCTTCTCTTCTCCAGGCTAAAGAGTCCCAATTTTTCCTCAATACTTTGTAGATATTGGCTCAAGATGGTATCTGCACTAAAAAAACAAACAAACAAACAAAAAAAAACTAAACCCCCTAAACCCAAACCATCAAGATTCTGCTAACGCCAAGGTTTTTGATATTGTGCAGTTCACAGCCAACAGTGGACAAGTTTAATTGCAAGTTGGTAAAAAACCCTGGTAAGAAACATGGCCTCTTGCACATTTCCATGGGAAAGCAAAGCCTCTTACCATTTGCCATAAACCCAGTCCAGCCACCTGAAGTTCATTCTCTGTACACTGGGGGAAAAAAATATACAAAGACCGACAAGAGATCTTTTTGGTTGGTGTTTTGTTTTTGGTTTTGGTGTTTTTTTTTTTTCCTACTGAAGAGACCAAACTCTTTTTCAAATAGAAAAGCCTGTTTTGTCAGAAGCGACCACTTCATGACCTCCTACAAGAATTTTTGCTCTTCAGGGAAAGGATCCAAAACCCTGGAAGATGATGCTTTTAACCCAGGGCGGGGCCAAGGGAGCCATCTCTCTTTTCTCTTCAAGCAGGGACACACCATCGCCCCCCACCAGCACCCCCAGTTCCTCCGTGAATGCAGCACCAGGCCAACACACCGGCTCCAGTCACCGGAATGCGCTCTCCCCCCCGTTATTCCCTCCTCCAACCACCCCGCGCATTCCCTGGCAGCCTTCCCAACCGGCACCACCGGCACCGCCATCCCCTCGCTGCGGGGCGGCGGGCAGAGCCCTGCCAGGCGCGAAGAACCGCGCAGCGCAGGGAGCCCGCGCGATGCGGGAAGAACCGTGCAGCGCACGAAAAACCCGCGACGCGCACAGAGCCGCGCAGTGCCCGACGAACCGTGCGATGCGGAAAGAGCCGCGCAGCTCCCGCACGCACCCACAGCCGCACAGGACAGGCTGCTCCCGCAAAGAGGCGCAGGGCGGCCGATGATGGCCCCCCCGCCACACAGCTGGAGGTGACAGTGCGTAGGAGG
>VXBJ01000255.1:117397-135355 GCA_013400055.1 Nycticryphes semicollaris
ACCAAAGTCCTTTCCATGCGAGTCAAAATGTGCCATGGCCCAGGCAGGCGTCACTGCAACCAGAAGGTTCAGGAACCTCGGGGAGGACTCCTGGCCTCTACCCAACCAGTTTTGCCAAAGACACAACAAGTGGGGAACCTTCAGTCAACCCAAAAAGTGCCTTCTGTGGAGATCTTTGATGCCTGGGGGCACTGCACACACCTGTCCGTATGGACAGGAATTAGACAGAGCAACACTTTATACAAACCATCCCAGACAGTTGTGAGGACAAAAACGTCCTTGCAAGGCAAAGCACATTACAGCTAGGTACCATCAATCCATGTTTCACACACTTAACCCTTAACACTCAGAAAAAACCCCATGGTTTTGCTTCAGGCTTCAGACATTCCTTGTAGGGCCTGTATTCTCCATGCCTTTGGCCAGGGTACAGCTGGGAGCATGGCCATGAGTCTCTTGATTAAAGTGACACCCATGAAGTTGTATTTTTCAGGATTATTTTTTTCCTTCTGCAAAATGAAAATTTGCTTCCATATGCGATCTCAACAGTGAAGACCAGTGTTTATGCAGAGAATGAGAAGCTGTTGAAGTGACATCACATTAGATGAAGGGGTGAACACCCCCAGCTCCCTCAGCCTCTCCTCACAAGACTCGTTCTCCAGACTCCTCACCAGCTCCACTGCCCTTCTCTGGACCCGCTCCAGCCCCTCAGTATCTTTTTTGTGGGAAAAGGCCCAAAACTGGACACAGCCCTCGAGGTGGGGCCTCACCAGCGCCCAGGACAGGGGGACAGTCACCTCCCAAGTCCTACTCACCACGCAGTTCCTGACGCAGGCCTTCTTGGTCACCTGGGCACACTGCTGGCTCATCTTCAGCCCACAGTCCACCAACATCCCTAGGTCCTCTTCTGCCAGGCAGCTCCAGCCACTCTGCCCCAGGCCTGAGGCGCACGTCACGTCACCTCACGTCACGCCACGCCGCGTCGCGTCTCGTCGCGTCACGTCACGTCACGTCACATCACGTCACGTCACGTCACGTCACTGTCGCTCGGCGTGCGGCACCACCTCCAACCACCAGGCGGCGCGCGGCTCCCCTCAGCCCCCTGCGCAGTTCGCCGCGCGCCTCCGTGGCTCCCCGTTCTTCTGCCCGCCCTCCCTCCTCCGGCGCCGTTCAGCCAATTGCAGCGGAGTCCCGTGATCCCAGCCCCTTCCGCCCCGCCCCCGTGTTTATTTTTGGCGCGGGAACGCAGGAGGCCGCGTGATGGGCGGGTGCGTCGGCCAATGGGAGAGCCGGCCGCTCGAGGAGGCGGTGGAGGGGGGGCGGTTTGGCGCGAGCCGGGGCTGGCGCCTTTGCTCCCCTCGGAGCTTCCCCGCCGCCGCCATTTCCCGCCCCCAGGGAGGGGTCCTGTCAGGATAGCGATGGCCGGCGTGATCCGGCGTCTGGATGAAGCCGTGGTGAACCGTATCGCGGCCGGCGAGGTGATCCAGCGTCCGGCCAACGCCATCAAGGAGATGATCGAGAACTGGTGAGGCGCGCGAGTGCGTCAGTGGGGTGTTGGGTTTGGAGGTAAAGTCTGTGTGGGGTTAAAGTGTGCCGCCTTTTGCGGTAGTAAGCGTGGTGAGCTGCACCAGCCTGTCCAGTCTGCAGCAGGTATCGGTAATGGGGAAAGAAGGCCTCGTTCTTGAGCCAGGCGCCTTCTTCGTTTTTAAATGTCTGAAACGTCTTCATAAGTGTTGTTCAGCCTGGGGAAAAGGAGGCTGAGGGGAGACCTTCTGGCTCCCTACAACTCCCTGAAAGGAGGGTGTAGCCAGGACGGGGTTGGTCTCTTCTCCCAAGTCACAGGTGATAGGACAAGAGGAAATGGCCTCCAGTTGCACCAGGGGAGGTTCAGATTGGAGATCAGGAAAAATGTTTCCATGGAAAGGGTTGTGAAGGCTTGGACTGGGCTGCCCAGGGCAGGGGTTGGAGGCCCCATCCCTGGAGGGATTGAAAAGCCGGGTTGACATAGTACTTAGAGACATGGGTTAGGGATGGTTTTTATCAGAGTTAGGTTGGTGTTTGGACTCACTGATCTGAAAGGTCCCTTCCGACCCAGACTATTTTATGATTCTATTCTAAATTAATTGCATGTGTGAGAAAAATTAAATTTAAAATCAGAGCTGTCTAGTTTCTTTATTCTCTAGAATTGCCCTTCTCCATAAGTGCTTTCTTTGTTTCTGCAGCTTGGATGCTAAATCCACGAGTATCCAGGTAGTAGTTAAAGAAGGCGGTCTGAAGCTCATCCAGGTCCAAGATAATGGCTGTGGTATCAGAGTGAGTAAACAAAGCTGACAGCTGATGTTTCTGATCTTGAAAAAACTTAATGGAAAGTGACTATCGCTTGCCCCTTTCACATAGAAAGAAGATCTGGACATTGTGTGTGAGAGATTTACTACCAGTAAACTGCAAAAATTTGAAGACTTGGCTAGTATTTCTACATACGGTTTTAGGGGCGAGGTAAGCTCTTCATTGGGGTTTTCACATTGTTTATTTTTGTTATCCTATTGTAGTGGGGTCATGAATATATTGCAAAACACACTTTTATATTTTTCAAGATTGGATTGATGCCTGGGGGAAGGTATATATTCCTTGTGCTTTCTGGAGTAGGAATTTTTTAGGTAAAATAAGGCCTGTATTGTTAAATGTTGCTTCGGGTACCTACGGGGAAAAGCAATGAAAGATTTGAGTGGAAGGTGAATCTTTGATGTCAGACATTCAGTACTCAAAACTTAATGTTTGAAATGTACATTTGTTTTCCTTTGCTTTTTCTAGTAGTCAAATTGAGTTTCTCTGACATCTCAGATATACTAATTCTCCAGATGCTTGTAGGCTGTCTCTAAATTTGTCTGGAAGAACAGCTTTCCTCCTTCAGGTGGACAGCAAGATACATAAGTACATTGCCTGTGTACACAGATGGTTGCGTGCTCCAGAGAGCAGACTGCTTGAGTCCTCTCCTCACATGCTTCCACCTCCACAGCCAGTGGAATCCGGTCCTGGGACTGGTTTCAGCAGGCTGTGTAGATAAGGCCATTGAGTTTTCCAGGAAAACCATTGTAATTTGTGATATTAATGACAGTCAGGGGAAGAACTTGGGCAGGGACAAAAAAGTAATTGGTCCAGCTGTATTTTGTGATGCTGTTTAAAGGGTGGATGCTCATCAGTGATCTCCAGAGAGAGGATTACAATGATGCTTTCTCTTTCTCTAGGCATTGGCTAGCATCAGTCACGTTGCCCATGTCACGGTAACAACTAAAACAGCTGATGCAAAGTGTGCATACAGGTACGCTACCTGTTACCCAAGGGACTTCTACTGCGTGTAATAATGAACAGATGTATTTAATTCTCATTTCAGTGCTTTTATTAAGGAGGTGAGTGGGTGGGGTAATGAATTATGTGTTTCTAAGGTGGTTGCAAAAAAGACCCAGAATGTGAGAAAATGTGGTTTGAGTGATTGTTATTCTGGATTGTAAAGGTAAGCTTCAGCTAAACAATGTATTTTAAAAGTTAGGGGTGGGGAATCTTAAAGTAAATTCTACTTTAGCGACCAACTTAGGGAAAACTGTCGTCTTTTTCTCCACTTCAGCATAAAATTACATTTCTATACATAATCAGCCTGTCTTGCAAATTTGATAAGTCTCTGAGCACAGGAACTTGCAGCTTAGTTTGCTTTTGTGTGATGTCAAATCCTATCCAAAAAAGGTTTTGAATGTTCTTCTGAAAATTTACCCTAAATATAAGCAAGCCTTCCATTAACTTCTCAACTACTTTTAAGAAAAAGTAGAGTTGGGGGAAAAAGAAGAGAAGCTTTGCATCTTGTTTTTTCCAAAGATTGTGTGATTATGGTCTTTCCTGTACAAAATATGCAGGGTATGTGAGAGGATAAAAAAGCATGCCATTTGAAGGTATATATAGGCATCTGTAGAACTTCTTGAAAGTCCTACATGGGTCAGAAATCTCTTATGCTCAAAATCCTATTAAAAGCCAAAAGAGGAAATGGATCGTGTATGTAAAGTCAAGATTTTCTTACTAGTATAACTGAAGCGTAAAGTCCAGTGGAAGAATTCTTATTACTCCGGGTCTAGCTGTTAAAGATAAAATATAATAATCCTGCCTCTACAGGAAAAGTCTCAGTAATGCAACTTGGAAAAACATACCTCGTGATCTGCCCCTTTTTCCCTGCTGTTATTCCCTCTGTCCCACTGCCCCTCTGAGTCCTGACCTCAACGAAGACAGTTTTCGTCTTCCAGAAAGGTGGAGGTGGTTGCAGCCAATTGTCAATGTCCCAAGTTGTTCACTGGGAAGAGCGTGATGATGATGGGTTTGCTTTTGTCTTCTCCTTTTTTGTCATCATCTGTCCTTATAAATGTAGGTGCCTGACAACTTTTTATCTTTATTTTCACCCTAGAGCTACTTACAGCGATGGCAAAATTAAAGCTCCTCCAAAACCCTGTGCTGGAAACCAGGGAACTCAGATCACGGTAGGTTTCTGTGCCTGTTCTCTCTGTTCCTTTTCTGCTCCCTAGTTGTTATGCTTCCACCACTTATGTGTTACATCGTAAAGCACGTGACAGTATCACCTTGTAGAATATTTTCCCAAATGATGTTGTTGTGTGGTTTCGTTGGGGTTCGTTCTTTTGTTTTCTTCACCAAAGACAGCAAGGTAAATTTCAAAAGAAAAAAGAATAGTCATTTACTCTCAGAAATATTTCATAGTCCTTCTGGACTGCTGAAAGGCCCAGTGGACAGTCAGGGCTACAAGAAGCTCAGAATACAGAGGAGTTGTCAGCATTGCAAGAGAAGATGTTTGTTTGTTTGTTTGTTTTAAATTATCTTTAATTGTGATCTTTTTCTCTAGGTTGAAGACCTCTTTTACAATGTAAATACAAGAAGGAAAGCTTTAAAAAATCCAAATGAAGAATATGCAAAAATACTCGAAGTTGTTAGCAGGTAAACTGAAATTGTAGGCTCCAATTTGTTTATCCAGCTGTGGGGAGTACTGAGATTTTTCAGAGGGACTGGCATATGTGTGCTTGATGGAATTATTATTTTTTATGTTGGTTTGGGGTTTTTTAACTATTTGTTAGTGTACAGTGTTGGATAACAATCCAGTTTGATACAGAAGATCCAGAGGACAAACAGTTACTCAGTCTATAACCCTTTATCAGTAAGAATTCCAGTAAATAAATGGTGATAGTCTTGAATGAGTGAACTCTCAGTGAGCTTGGGCTGAACAGAATCCCAGGTCAACACCAGGCAGGATCATTCAGATTTGGCCCAGTATGAAAAAGCTGAATGGCGATTTCACGTCCTTAAAAAAACAAGCAAATAAAAAACCAACCCCCAAAACAGCTACCAGATAGTCCCTTCCAGCCTCTTTTTGTTGGGTGTTTTGCCACATGCAGAGACCTTGCAAGCAGAGTCTGGCTAAAGCTAGCAGAGTAGCAAGGCTCTATGCTCAGCCTTAGCCTGCTCCCCACAAACGAGCTACTTCAGAGTCTCTACTGGCCAGGCAGACTTCATCTGTGAGATGAAGAGTCAGGTGCCCTGCTCTGTAGAACAGGCCGACCTGAAGCCTTGCTTCCAGTTCATTGGGGTTTTGGTTTTTGTTTTGTTTTTCCATTGGGATTTTAAGTCTTTTCATTATGGCTTTTATTTCATCTTGAATTTTTGAGTTACTAACTGTCCCAGTCACAACAGTCTACCCTCTGCCTGCATTTTAATGTTTCTCATCTTACAAGGATGAACTGCGTGTTCCTTCTCACAACTTAGCAACTTCCCTAGAAGTTAGAGGCAGGGTTACGCAGCTGTGGTGCATCAGAACTTGGCCCTGGGATGGGAGGTGGCTGAACCATCTGGGTCAGGGAGGTTAGAAGGGCAAAGCAGCCATTTTTTAGGATCCTTTTCCGTAGTAGTTGTTACTTGATTCTGTTCTACTGAGAAGGTTTTGCAGTTGTTCTAGATCAACACGTACGATGAAACTGAACTAACTAGGACTGCAGATGATCAGTTGGGGTGGGGTTTTTTTGAGAAATAAGGTGAGCTGATCCTTGAATTTCATGTAGTTACATGTAAGTTATAAAAGGATTTTTTTTTCTATTTATATCTTTAGTTTACAAAAGCTCAGTTTGGCTCAAATCATGTTACAGTGTAAACAGGAAATGAAAATTTTGGCCCCCATTATCAGTTGCTTTGCAGCATCCAGGGAAAGCAACCTTTCAGATACTACAGTCTTACATTTACCTATTTTTCAGGTATGCCATCCATAACTCGGGCATCAGCTTTTCAGTTAAAAAGGTACATAAATAAAATCTGAAGAATGTCTGTCTATATGTGTGTATATATCTAAAAATGTCAGAAAATNACCTCAACGAAGACAGTTTTCGTCTTCCAGAAAGGTGGAGGTGGTTGCAGCCAATTGTCAATGTCCCAAGTTGTTCACTGGGAAGAGCGTGATGATGATGGGTTTGCTTTTGTCTTCTCCTTTTTTGTCATCATCTGTCCTTATAAATGTAGGTGCCTGACAACTTTTTATCTTTATTTTCACCCTAGAGCTACTTACAGCGATGGCAAAATTAAAGCTCCTCCAAAACCCTGTGCTGGAAACCAGGGAACTCAGATCACGGTAGGTTTCTGTGCCTGTTCTCTCTGTTCCTTTTCTGCTCCCTAGTTGTTATGCTTCCACCACTTATGTGTTACATCGTAAAGCACGTGACAGTATCACCTTGTAGAATATTTTCCCAAATGATGTTGTTGTGTGGTTTCGTTGGGGTTCGTTCTTTTGTTTTCTTCACCAAAGACAGCAAGGTAAATTTCAAAAGAAAAAAGAATAGTCATTTACTCTCAGAAATATTTCATAGTCCTTCTGGACTGCTGAAAGGCCCAGTGGACAGTCAGGGCTACAAGAAGCTCAGAATACAGAGGAGTTGTCAGCATTGCAAGAGAAGATGTTTGTTTGTTTGTTTGTTTTAAATTATCTTTAATTGTGATCTTTTTCTCTAGGTTGAAGACCTCTTTTACAATGTAAATACAAGAAGGAAAGCTTTAAAAAATCCAAATGAAGAATATGCAAAAATACTCGAAGTTGTTAGCAGGTAAACTGAAATTGTAGGCTCCAATTTGTTTATCCAGCTGTGGGGAGTACTGAGATTTTTCAGAGGGACTGGCATATGTGTGCTTGATGGAATTATTATTTTTTATGTTGGTTTGGGGTTTTTTAACTATTTGTTAGTGTACAGTGTTGGATAACAATCCAGTTTGATACAGAAGATCCAGAGGACAAACAGTTACTCAGTCTATAACCCTTTATCAGTAAGAATTCCAGTAAATAAATGGTGATAGTCTTGAATGAGTGAACTCTCAGTGAGCTTGGGCTGAACAGAATCCCAGGTCAACACCAGGCAGGATCATTCAGATTTGGCCCAGTATGAAAAAGCTGAATGGCGATTTCACGTCCTTAAAAAAACAAGCAAATAAAAAACCAACCCCCAAAACAGCTACCAGATAGTCCCTTCCAGCCTCTTTTTGTTGGGTGTTTTGCCACATGCAGAGACCTTGCAAGCAGAGTCTGGCTAAAGCTAGCAGAGTAGCAAGGCTCTATGCTCAGCCTTAGCCTGCTCCCCACAAACGAGCTACTTCAGAGTCTCTACTGGCCAGGCAGACTTCATCTGCGAGATGAAGAGTCAGGTGCCCTGCTCTGTAGAACAGGCCGACCTGAAGCCTTGCTTCCAGTTCATTGGGGTTTTGGTTTTTGTTTTGTTTTTCCATTGGGATTTTAAGTCTTTTCATTATGGTTTTTATTTCATCTTGAATTTTTGAGTTACTAACTGTCCCAGTCACAACAGTCTACCCTCTGCCTGCATTTTAATGTTTCTCATCTTACAAGGATGAACTGCGTGTTCCTTCTCACAACTTAGCAACTTCCCTAGAAGTTAGAGGCAGGGTTACGCAGCTGTGGTGCATCAGAACTTGGCCCTGGGATGGGAGGTGGCTGAACCATCTGGGTCAGGGAGGTTAGAAGGGCAAAGCAGCCATTTTTTAGGATCCTTTTCCGTAGTAGTTGTTACTTGATTCTGTTCTACTGAGAAGGTTTTGCAGTTGTTCTAGATCAACACGTACGATGAAACTGAACTAACTAGGACTGCAGATGATCAGTTGGGGTGGGGTTTTTTTGAGAAATAAGGTGAGCTGATCCTTGAATTTCATGTAGTTACATGTAAGTTATAAAAGGATTTTTTTTTCTATTTATATCTTTGGTTTACAAAAGCTCAGTTTGGCTCAAATCATGTTACAGTGTAAACAGGAAATGAAAATTTTGGCCCCCATTATCAGTTGCTTTGCAGCATCCAGGGAAAGCAACCTTTCAGATACTACAGTCTTACATTTACCTATTTTTCAGGTATGCCATCCATAACTCGGGCATCAGCTTTTCAGTTAAAAAGGTACATAAATAAAATCTGAAGAATGTCTGTCTATATGTGTGTATATATCTAAAAATGTCAGAAAATTTGCACTGTTACCATTTGCAATGGTAACAATGCATAGAGCCTGCCCTTATACTGAAAAGGGGAAGTCTGTGTTGATGCAGTTGGGATAGAAACCACATTAGTTAAGACCTGGGAGTGCTGGTGGACAACAGGGTGCCCATGAGCCAGCAACGGGCCCTTGTGGCCAAGAAGGCCAATGGCATCCTGGGGTGCATCAGGAAGAATTTGGCCAGCAGGTGGAGGGAGATCATCCTCCCCCTCTGCTCTGCCCTGGGGAGGCCCCATATGGAGCACTGGGTCCAGTTCTGGGCTCGTCAGTTCAAGAAGGACAGAGAACTGCTGGAGAGGGTCCAGCGGAGTGTTACAAAGATGATGAGGGTCCTGGAGCATCTCTTGTAATTATGAGGAAAGGCTGAGGGACTTGGGTCTTTTTAGTCTGGAGAAGAGAAGGCTGAGGGATGGTCTGATCAACACCTAGAAATACTNTCAGTGGTGCCCAGTGACAGGACAAGAGGGAATAGGCACAAACTGGAACATGAGAAGTTCCATCTCAACATGAGGAGGAACTTGTTTCCTGTGAGGGTGGCAGAGCCCTGGCAGAGGCTGCCCAGAGAGGTGGTGGAGTCTCCATCTCTGGAGACGCTCCCAACCCACCTGGACACATTCCTGTGCAACCTGCTGTGGGTAGACCTTCTTTGGCAGGGGGGTTTGGACTAGATGATCTCCAGAGGTCCCTTCCAAGCCCAGATCATTCTGTGATTCTGTGTAAACAAGAAAAAATTATATTTGTCAGGAGTTTGGAGTTTTCTATATGGTCAACATTTTGTTTTACCCTAATGAGAGTCTGGTTACTAATTACAGGATGGGAGAGGATGGGGTAGAGTACTTTTATTCTGTGGTCTTCTTGATAATTATTTACTGAACTGGTTATGTTCCTCACTTTCAAAGATGGAGTTATTATCCTGAATGGGTCTGATGTCATCTAGCAAATCTTGTAATCCTGTGCCATTTACCATCTAGTGTTTTTCTGAAGGCAAATAGGTAGTCATAGAAAACATGATAATGATGATATGTCCTGTGCCCTTGTTAGAAGTGTTACTGTTAAGTGTAATGTATTTCTAAAACTTCAGCCAAAACTGTGAATTGATTGACACTCATTTCTGCTTTCTTTAGCAAGGTGATACTGTGTCAGATGTTAGAACCTTATCAAACGCCTCAACAGTGGACAACATTAGGTCCATTTTTGGAAACGCGGTTAGCAGGTAAGTTGATGCCAAGTTTTCCTTTGACGTCTAGTTCTCCAGTAAATTTCTTTCTCCTTTCTCTTTTAAAGAATATGGGCTGTGGTAACTCTTTCTGCTCCCTTCAAGGTGAATTGCAGCGAAGAGGGAGTGTTGCAGTAATAGAGCTCTCCCCTCTCCCTTGCCATGTAGAATGTGAGACTATTTTTTTTTTTTTTAGTATATCAAATGAAAGAGGGAAGTTGCAAGCTGTTTTACTCCTAGTGCACTAAAAGGCAACCATCTGCTTATAACTTTCTGTGTGCTCATTTCAAAAAAAGAGCAAGCTGTACCTGTGTTTTCCACAAGTTCCTAGCCTCTTCCTACGCCACGAAAATCTTACCACTTCTTCCATTGTGCTCTCTGATAGTTTTTTAAAGTCTCCTCAAATTCTTTTTTTCTGAAATTTTATCATTTAATATTTTGACAAAAGCTACATGAGCTGAGACTAAGTAAACCCGGCAGAAAAGTTGAAAACAAGTAAAGCCAGTTGTCTTTTGAAAACGTGTGTGCTGCTTTAGGAAAACCTCTCTGTAAGAATTTCAGCTGCGAAGAATTAATTGAATGGACTTGAGGAATGGGTTTGTCCCTTGAATACTCGCGTGTCGGTTTGATTCAGTTGCTAAAGTCACGCTTCACGTGTAAGGAGTGTAACTTTTAGTACATGAAAACACCTTTCTGAAACACAGTAAACTAGAGAGACTGTTTAGTGGTAAGATTTGCATTGTTGTTTGTATATCTTCATTAGGCATTTGGTTTTGTCTTCTACTAATGCTTGTTTGATACACTTTCTCCTTTGTAGTCCTTTGAATAAATTGCCCATTTCAAGTGAAATATTTTGAAGTGAGACTTCTATTTTACCCAGTTTCAGAGGGTGTCTAGTGAAACAAAGAAATCATTACTCTAGCTTGTTATTTCAACTTAAAAACCAAACACAAATAAAAATGGTACTCTCTCTATAGAGGCTGAATTGGAAATAAGTAGCCCATAAGCCTTTTGCATGTTAACTTTGGAAGATGGCATAATGCCTTGCTAGAGAGCTGTGCTCCCCAACTACCAAGGTGGATTTCCTCGACTAATAAATAGTGAAAATGGTAAAAGCTCTTATGAAAATTGCTAATGTAAGAATCTGTTTGCATGAGCAAGAAAAAAAAATGGTTAGGTTTTTCTAACTTATTAACAGCCCATTGATAAATATGAGACTGGCAAAAGTGAGCAGAGAAGTTCAAGAAAAGGAATGTTCCTCCCTGGCTGTTGCCAGCTCTGAGGTCTCCTTGTATGTAACTGTCAATGACTTAAACAGCGAAATGCATCTTAAAATTATCAGTAGAGAGGTAGAATATTATGGGTACTGTGATAAGTTAAAAAGAAACAATGCAGTTCAGGTTAAATAACTTTTTTGATTCAGCAATGAACGTTTCAACTCTTAGATAATTCTAATGTTTTCATTAATTGTGATGTAAACAGACTATAGAACAATATATTCTTACTTGCAACCACTGTTTGAAGTGAGCATCACCAGAAAAATTTAATTTTTTGGGTGTGTCTCTCAAACTGTCAACAGGGAACTGATAGAAGTGGGCTGTGAAGACACGAATCTGGGCTTTAATCTGAAAGGCTACATCACCAATGCAAATTACTCTGTGAAGAAATGTGTATTTTTACTCTTCATAAACCGTAAGTTTAAAAAAAAAAAAGTGGCATGTTGTACCATCTTTTGTTGCTTACATAATAATCAGAAGAACAAAACTTTCTGAAGGACTACAAAACGTATGAATATTCGTAGAAACATTGAATAATAAGTATTACAGTTAACTGTGGAGCTTAGAAAGTTTTGCTGTGTGTAACATGCATCACGTTGTGCACTCTCAAATAGTGGGAAGCTTAAAGAAGGTTAAGAGCTTGTTTCAAGGTCACGATCCTGTACTGCCACCTCATACAGAGTGGTCTCTCCATTCTGTGCCAACATTGGCACTAGATGCAACACACCTCGACCAGAGGAACTAATGTAAAGGTAGTCCGGTTATTTCAGTATTCTTGGAAGAAAATACTTCTAAATATGAAACGTACTAAGACACTATTGCTTATTCCTGGTTTTATATAGAGAATCACAGAATGATGTGGGGTTGGAAGGCACCTCTGGAGATCATCTAGTCCAACCACCCTGCCAAAACAGGTCCACCAGTCCACCTGCTGGTTGCACAGGAATGTGTCCGGGAGGGTGTGGAATGTCTCTAGAGATGGAGACTCCACCACCTCTCTGGGCAGCCTCTGCCAGGGCTCTGCCACCCTCACAGGAAACAAGTTCCTCCTCATGTTTAGATGGAACTTCTCATGTTCCAGTTTGTGCCCATTCCTTCTTTTCCTGTCACTGGGCACCACTGAAAAAAGACTGGCCCCATCCTCCTGACACCCACCCTTGAAGTATTTCTAGGTGTTGGTCAGATCCCCCCTCAGCCTTATCTTCTCCAGACTAAAAAGACCCAAGTCCCTCAGCCTTTCCTCGTAATTACAAGAGATGTTCCAGGCCCCTCATCATCCTTGTAGTCCTCTGCTGTACCCTCTTCCAGCAGTTCCCTGTCCTTCCTGAACTGGGGAGTGCAGAACTGGACCCAGTGCTCCATATGGGGCCCTCCCCAGGGCAGAGCAGAGAGGGAGGATGATCTCCCTCCACCTGCTGGTCACACTCTTCCTCATGCCCCCCAGGATGCCATTGGCCTTCTTGGCCACCAGGGCCCATTACTGACTCATGAGCATCCTGTTGTCCACCAGGACTCCCAGGTCTTTTTCCTCAGAGCTGCTCTCCAGCAGGTCACCCCCAATCTGTCCTGGTGCAGGGGGTTCTTCCTCCCCGGGTGCAGCACCCTACACTTGCCCTGGTTGACTTTCATCAGGTTCCTCTCTGCCCAACTCTCCAGCCTGTCCAGGTCTTGCTGGATGGCAGCACGGCTTTCTGGTGTGTCGGCCACCTCTCCCAGTGTTGTGTCATCAGCAAACGTGCTGAGGGTACATTCCATCCCTTCAGCCAGGTCATTGATGAATATATTGAAGAGGGCTGAACCCAGCACTGAAGGTCTTGGGGGAGAAAGGGTAAAAGGGATGCCCTTTGATGATGGGAAGCATGAAGATGCTGGTCTGCAGGAGTACATGGGCACTGCACAGTGTATTCCAGTGGGACTCTTTTGAAAATAGCATTTTGTTCTGTGTTTCAGATCGATTGGTAGAGTCAGCCGCTTTGCGGAAAGCCATAGAAACTGTGTATGCTGCTTATCTGCCAAAAAGTATGCACCCGTTCCTATACTTAAGGTAAAGTAAGAGGAAGGAGTAGCCTTTTAATACTTCCTTGTAAGATATAGCTCGGGAGAATGGGTTTAGAAGGACATTTGTGTTCCTGATAGTAGCATTAAGCATTGCACTGAAGTACTTCATCGTCAGACAGGGAATAAATAAATTGCATTAAAGAAATCTTGAGAAGATCGGTCTTATTTTTGGATGTAGTGAGCATCTATAATAACTTCAGCTTAAATCCTTTCATGTTACGGATCCTCTTTACTTCAGAGAACAAATTACACTGGGAACACAGCAGAGCATATAGAATCACAGAATCTCCGGGATTGGAAGGGACCTTGAAAGTTCATCTAGTCCAATCCCCCTGCCAGAGCAGGAACACCTAGATCACATATAGGACCAGTTAGATAATTTATTCCAAGCTCATTAACGTCTTACTTTGCTGGGATTTATATTTGTATCTCTGTTTTTATGTTCTCAGTATGCTAAGGCAGCAAAAAGACACGAAATGAATTGCATACTGCTTACAGGAAAGAACTATTTTTTTTTTTTTCAAGTTGAGTAATAGCGAAAATTGACCAGAAATTGTCCTTTAAAAATTGGAGAATATGACATAGAAAGGAAAACCTGCCTTTGTAATTGCTAAGCTACTGAATCTCGCCGTTCATCAGTGGAACTGCAGTGCTTTCTATAACCAGTGCTTTCTAACAATAACGTTTTTTAATTGAGTTTCTGCTTGGGATTATGGCAAAATGACAGGCCATCAGAAGTCATTAACTCATGAGATGCTGCAAGTAAAAGATATTTTAAAAAATTGTTTTGTAGTAGTACAATGGAGAGTTTGGTTGAAGCTTACCTATGGAAGCTGATTTTGTTGAGTCTGGAATAGACTGGGGTCAAAATAATTATTTTTTAATACACTACAGTCAGATTTGTTTGGTATAACTTTAGCAGGTATCAGGACTATTGTGGCTTCTCTACGTGGAATAAAGGTCCCAAGTCTGACACATTTTGTACTAAAACAATTTCTGCCCTCTCTGCTATCCACAAGAAATTTTAGGCTAACTTCTTTTCACATGTTTTCCAGCCTGGAAATAGCTCCCCAGAATGTGGATGTGAATGTGCACCCTACAAAACACGAGGTCCATTTCCTTCACGAAGATAGTATCCTAGAGCGTGTGCAACAACACGTCGAGAGCAAGTTATTGGGCTCTAACTCTTCAAGGATGTACTTCACTCAGGTGAGAACACACGTTTCGTATGGCACAGCCCTGCACTATTTCAGCTGTCAGGGATGCATTTGCTCAGTTTGGTGTGACAACTGATACAGTGATTGATAGTCAGTGGTGTTATACTGGCAGCCTGAGATCTTTGCTCTGTTTCAGGGATGAAATTAGAATAGAATCACAGAATGCTTAGAGTTGGAAGGGACCTTCAAGATCACCAAGTTCCAACACCCCTGCCCTGGGCAGGGACACCTCCCACCACACCAGGTCCCTCCAAGCCCCATCCAGCCTGGCCTTGAGGCCTTGAACCCCTCCAGGGATGGGGCAGCCACAGCTTCTCTGGGCAACCTGTTTCCAGTGTCTCACTACCCTCACAGCGAAGAATTTCTTTCTGGTATCTCATCTAAATCTCCCCTCTTTCAATTTAAAACTGTTACCCCTTGTCCTGTCACTCCACTCCCTGACAAAGAGTCCTTCCCAGCTATAAGGCTGCTATAAGGTCTCCCCGGAGCCTTCTCCAGGCTGAACAACCCCAGCTCTCCCAGCCTGTCCTCATAGCAGAGGTGCTCTAGCCCTCTCTTCATTTTCATGGCCCTCTACTGGACCTGTTCCAGCAGGTCCATGTCCTTCCAGTGTTGAGGACTCCGGAGCTGGACACAGTACTCCAGGTGGGGTCTCACCAGAGTAGAGTAGAGGGGAAGAATCACCTCCTGTGACCTGCTGGCCATGCTTCTTTTGATGCACCCCTGGTTGGCTTTCTGGGCTGTGGTTGCACATTGACAGCTCATGTTATGTTTCTCATCCATGAGCACTTCCAAGTCCTTCTCATGGCTGCACTCCAGCCATTCTATTACTGGAGGAAACAGTGCATGAAAATATTATTCCTCCCTTTCCATCAAGTATCTGCTCAGTTTTTATTATTTTACAAGTATATTAGCCTTCACATGTGGTAAATTATTTTTATTCTGCCTTGGTTTATGTGAAACGCGTGTGTCTGAGAATCACTGAATCATCATGGTTGGAAAAGACCTCTGAGATCTCAGAGTCCAACCACACACACACACATAAAAAGAACCCCTACAATCTCAGCCACATCTACACCTTTTTGAAATCCCTCCAGGGATGGTGACTCCACCACCTCCCTGGGCAGGCTGTTCCAGTGCCTGACCACTCTTACAGTAAAGTCATTCTTCCTAAGATCTCATCTGAACCTCCCCTGCTGCAACTTCAGACCATTTCCTCTGGTCCTGTCCTTATTCCCTTGGGAGAAGAGGCCAACACCTACCTCTCTACATCCACCCTCCTTTCAGGGAGTTCTAGAGGGCAAGGAGGTCTCCCCTCAGCCTCCTCTTCTCCAGATTTAACACGCCCAGCTCCCTTGGCCTCTCCTAATAAGACTTGTTGTCCAGACCCATCACCAGCTTGGTAGCTCTTCTCAGCAAATTGATTGTTCCATGTATTTGGCAACATGTTGGATTTAATCTAAAAGACAAAGATCATGAAAAAGATTTCCTGATCTCTCTTTATGTAAAGCATAGTAAACAACTTACGTTCTTTTTTTTTTTTTTTTAAATAAATTCCTTGTGCTTTTTCACGTTTAAAGGTTTTCTCTGAGACAAGCACACACTGACTGCCAGGATGATGATATTCATGCTATGCATATAGAGAATGCAAAGTTGCCAGCCGCTTTAAGCAGTTGATGTTGTGTTTATGGGGCTTTACTTGCCTCTGAGCAGTTCAGATGCTGTCAGAAACATGTCCCATCTTCATGATTGTTTTCTTGGTTTTTTTTCTTGTTGTTGTTTCTTTACTTCCCTGTATCTGAACAAAGACGTTGCTTCCGGGGGCCGACTGTTCTTCCAGCGAAGTCGTAAAATCGGCAGCAAACTCTTCCACGGTTACCAAGGGAACTGGTGATAAAGTTTATGCGCATCAGATGGTCCGCACTGATTCCCGGGAGCAGAAATTGGATGCATTTCTTCAGCCAGTGAACAACCCCCTAAGTACAGGCCCCACCGAAGGGATGACAGGGGTTAATGCAGCACCTCCAGAGGGTGAATTCAGGCCAGAGGATGCTGAAATGGAAGATGTCAGTGATCAAGTTGAAACAGCTGATGTTCAGGAGGACACAGCGATGCCTGAGGGGCAGAGTGAGAGTGGACACTTGTCTCCTGAGACAGTGCCTTCTCGGTAAGTCTCATCGTTCCTGAGGTCATGCAAGGCTACCTGTGTATTTCATGGTGTGGCCCTGAAACTGAAGATTTTCCTGATCTCTTTGGACTTCTGCTTTTTCAGAAGGAAAGGTTTTGTTAGAATATCTTTTCATGGTGTTATATCAAAAAATTTAACTGTCATCTCTGAACTGTAAATCACATAACTTGTGATTTTGTAACTGGAATGGAATTTCCATACTGAAGGTGGGAAGGTGGAAAGCAATATAAATAATGACATACCTTTAGTTTAGGGATACTGGTCTGCCTGCGTTTGGAGGCCTTTCTTTTATGGAGGGGATAGAAATTACACCACTGAATTTTGCAGACATTACCTTAGTAAAGATGGAAGGGCTGTAATATTTCCATAGCTCCTGCAGGAGCTGTTATGAGAGGCCAGAGTCTTCTGATCCCACTCCCCCAGTCTTACAGAAAAAGGATCAGGAAAAAAAATCACTGGAAACATCAACATATTTTGTGTCCTTTAGAGGCCAGTTGGCTTGGTCCTTAAACAACAGATGTCTGTGATTGGTATTAGAAAGTTGTAAATTCTCTTATGAACTATTTTTCCTGACAAATTGTATATTGGAAATAAAATGAAACAGGTTTGGGGTTTTTTTTCTAGGAAGCTCTGGGAAACTTTCTGCATTTCCTGTGTTAATACACAGCGTGCAAATTGAGCATCCTGTCTGTTGGCGTGTTTTGCCAAAGTGAGAAGAGAATTAAACATCACTCCTTTTGTTTGGGTATTGCAGAAAGAGACCGCGGGAAGATGCAGACATAGAAATGGAGAATGATGACCCCAGAAAGGACATGACTGCTGCCTGCACCCCTAGAAGAAGAATTATCAACTTGACCAGTGTATTGACACTCCAGGAGGAAATTAGTAACCAGGCTCATGCAAGTAAACAAGCTTTTTAGCTCTCAAGATTATTGTTATTTTACCAACTCAATAGGATTGTTTGGAGTGGTGAGGAAACAAGATATTTAAAAGGTGGCCCAGTCAGGTCCTGGTGCTTCTAAGTGAGCTTTTAACAAAAATGGTTGTTAAATGTCAGGAGCCAAACTTTGAAAAGGCAGCTGCCAAACTGAGCCAACAGCAGAGGACTGTCTTCAAAGTTGCTGCGTGCCTTTTTAGTTGATAGGGGTTTTATACATTCTAAATATTTTCCCAAGCTTAACTTAGCATCATAGAACTGTCTGGTTGGAAGAGACCTTTCAGATCAGCGAGTCCAACCATCAACCGAACTCTGATAAAACCCATCCCTAACCCATGTCTCTAAGCACTATGTCAACCCGGCTTTTCAATCCCTCCAGGGATGGGGCCTCAACCCCTGCCCTGGGCAGCCCAGTTCAAGCCTTCACAACTCTTTCCCCGGAAACATTTCTCCTGATCTCCAATCTGAACCTCCCCTGGGGCAACTGGAGGCCATTT
>VXBJ01000255.1:135377-158249 GCA_013400055.1 Nycticryphes semicollaris
TCTTGTCTGGACCTGCTCCAGCCCCTCAATGTCTTTTTTTGTGGGAAGGGGCCCAAAACTGGACACAGCCCTTGAGGTGGGGCCTCACCACTCCCTTCCAATGTAGACAATCCCATCATTCTAAGAAGGGTGAGTGAAGAGCAATCTGATACTTCAAGGCTAAAAAGACACAAACCACTCAGATGAAAAAATCAAGGCAGAGTTGCAGATATGACATATCCTTTAGTTTCTTCCCCACCCCCTCAACTGTTTCAGATCTTCAGGAGATGCTCCATGATCACTCCTTTGTTGGCTGCGTCAGTCCTCAGTGGGCTCTGGCCCAATATCGGACAAAACTGTATCTTCTCAACACAACAAAACTCAGGTAAAGAATTTACTGGCAGTTGATATAAGTACCGATTACCCAGCTAATCAGAAGGAAGGACAGGAAAAACAACACTATTTTCTTGTTGCCTGGCCAAAAAGTGAGGAGGCTAAAGATGGAGCGATCAGTTCAGAACAGTGGAGACACATCTGTAATGGCCAGGAAGAGTTGCAGGGAATGAGTGTGGTTAAAATGCTGGCTACTGTATGGTGTGCTCACAGACTGGGGCAAGGGAGGGGCATTTTATTTGCTTAGTGATCATCTACGGCAGCACCCGCTCTCACAGCGCACTGTATAAAGATGAGGAAACGGAGGTTTTGCCAAAGCCATGAAAACGTTCTCTCTAGTTGGGTGAAGAGAAGCTGCCAGGGTGTGATCATAACACAAAGTTCGTATTTTCACTTCTGCAGCCTCCCAGGGCCAGCTACGTAAATTTTCTAACAGATAAGAGAATATACTTAAGAGAGACATGTCTATGGAATTTCAAGCTCCTCTCCATTTCTTGCACTAAAAAGGTTGAAATGGAAGGTATTTGGGAATAAATAGGGAGCGGCTGTGTGCTTCTGCCGGTAACATCTCTGTACCAGTGTGGGTCATGGTGTCAGAGACCAAGAAACAGATTTAACTGTAAACATCTAGATAGTGTTAATGAAACAGTTTAAGTAATATCTTTGTTAATATGAAGGGATGCATATGTCTGATGTTTCCAAGATGACCCTTACTTTCCACTCTTAGTTATGGTAACTTGGAGGTATGTGATCCTGTCGACTAATCTTTAACTAATTTTTGTACTCCAATTTAGCCAAGAACTCTTCTACCAGATACTTATTTATGACTTTGCGAACTTTGGAGTGTTAAGATTGTCTGTAAGTGCAATTTTACATTGTATCTTCTACTAAAAGATTAATTTTTAAAAAAATTTACTTACAATAAGCTTGTCCTATGAGACAAATGTTGGGTTTTGTTCACTACAAGAGCTATGCTTAATTTCTTTAACAGTAAGAACAGAATGTGGAGAAGTGTCAGTGATTTTGTAGCAACTCCTGTAAATTGTCATCCTGGCTGTGTGGTGTTAGTGTCACTTCTAGACAGTCACCAATTCCTGCTGTTGCTCATTACATTTGAATGTACAGTTCATGTAAATAGACGAGCTATCAGAAATGTAATGTCAATTGCTAGTCTTTATCCTGTAAGCATCACAGTGCTTTCCAGGACTGTAGACTACTCAGATGTCTATCAGAAATCCATACGCTTTAGGCTGATTACGATAAGGAGAACTGTTTACTCTGCAGGCCAGAAATGGTATTTTTGCTTATGCAAAATATAGCAGAAATGGTATATTACAATTAGTTCATATGTGAAGGAAGAAGGTCTAGATTTGCAATAGAGCAAGTTGATCATTAACAACACTTTTGCCTTCTCCGTTTTTAGGAGCCAGCTCCTTTATATGAGCTTTCAATGCTTGCTTTAGAGGATCCTGAAAGTGGCTGGACAGAAGAAGATGGCCCAAAAGAAGGGCTTGCGGAGTACATTGTGGAGTTCCTGAAGAAGAAGACTGAAATGTTGAAAGATTATTTTTCTCTTGAAATTGATGAGGTGACTGCTGCTATTACTTTGGACAGTGAATGAAGAGTGGACTTGGCAGCTTTAGGTTTATGGTTGGACTTAAAGGTGATCTTAAAGGTCTCTTCCAACCTAAAGGACTCTTATGTTTTTATGTTTTGGTAACAGATAAGTGCAGTAATTTGCTTGCAGTACTTACTAAGAACTAGCTCTAGTAAGATTTATGTGGCTCACCCCTTCCATTAAAAATCCTCAAGACTTAAGCTGCTTTCAGAAGGGTGCTACATAAAGAAGTTTATATTTAATTAGTTAACAAATAAAATAATCATAGAATCCTATAACTGTCTAGGTTGGAAGGGACCTTTCAGATCCTTGAGTCCAGCCATAAAACTAAAGCTGCCAAGTCCACCTCAAAGAACTACATCAACCCGCTTTTCAATCCCTCCAGGGATGGGGCCTCAACCCCTGCCCTGGGCAGCCCAGTCCATGCCTTCACAACCCTTTTCCTGGAAACATTTTTCCTGATCTCCAATCTGAACTTCCCCTGGCACAACTGGAGGCCGTGTAGTCCTTGCTCTATAACTAGAATGCAGATCTCTCACCCAACAAGGTGTGCAGCTTAACCCACTCTCTAGCCAGGCAGGGCTACAGCATGGCTATTGCTATCAATGTGTCTTTTTTGGTGGTTTAGTTTTGGGGGTTTTTTTGGGTGTGTGACCTAGTGCATCCTTTACTCCACACAAAACTCAAGTTTCATCAAGCCTTACATATCTCAGTGAAGCATCTGGGTTATATTCTCTTGGGAAGTGAGGTCTGTGTAGTCAATGGCTAGAGGTGGAAGAGGCTGGATTCAGGCCTTCCTGAGCCGGGTGGCTTGAAACCCAGGCCTCATGGAGTTAAACACACCCACTAACTCTCTTCCGGCAATGTCTGTGACACTGGGCTTCAAAAGTTTGTCACTTCAGGTGCCCCTAAGGCTCACCAAGTTTAGTAAGAATCGGTGTTACAATATTTACTGCAAAAAAAAAAAAAGAGCATTTTTTTCCTGAATCCAGTGTTGCCTTGCAGGAAGGAAACCTTATTGGGTTACCCCTGCTGATCGACAACTATGTTCCACCGCTGGAAGGACTGCCCATGTTTATCCTTCGCTTGGCCACAGAGGTATAGTCTCTTAACGATTGTATGCAATCACAGCTTGCTTTTTCTGTTGAGGAAAGAATGAAGTGAATCCAATTCATTCATCAGAGGCTGCACAGGGAAGGCTGGGGTTGGTTAAACGCGGTTAGGTGCTGCAGGCACTCTTGCTGTGATTACTGGTTAGCTGTGCCTTGCCTCTGCATTCATAACCACTGATTGAGAATGTGTTTTTGAATTGAAAGCTTGCAATTGTGATGTTCTATACATTTACCTTATCAGCACAAAAATGGCCAAGCAATTATGATTTTTCCACATTAAGAATCTCCATCGAGTCTCTGACTTACCCAGATTCTGTTTGTTGGTTTGTTTGTTTCTTGTACCAGGTAAACTGGGATGAAGAGAAGGAGTGTTTTGAAAGCCTGAGTAAAGAATTAGCGATGTTCTACTCCATTAGAAAGCAATATATACTAGATGAAGCCAACCAGACAAACTCTCAGGTACGAGACTATGTAACTACTCATTTGAACAAAAAATCCCACCTAATACCACATGGGAAAGATCTTTTCTCCACTATAGACTTGCAGTCCCGGCGCTGCTTGCAGGGAAGTGATTTGAGTTGCAGCGTGGAGAGGTTCTGAAAGGCCGGGGCCTAAATTTTCTATGTATTTTATATATTATATGTGGCTGAAGTTCTGTATGCATTAAGAGAACCTTTTATCTTTGGGTATTGCAGTGCACTTAGAGGCCAAGCACTGTTGTAATCTTGAGTTTTGGATGTATTTTTTATTGAACCTGCTGAGCTGTGGTAAAATTTCTATTGAAGAATAAGAATACGTATAAATTCAAAACATTGTCTGCTTGTGCCCAAGGATCTGCTTAATCATTCTGTTAATTAAGTAGCCCATTCTGCAAGTGACTTTCCAGAGCTTTAAATTAACTTGACCGTTCAGAATGACCTTCTCTAGTACCAGCAGAATTTTACAATCGCTGTTTTTAAGTGCTCTTCTCTACTACAAGAAAATTTCACAGAATCCCAGAATATCAGGGATTGGAAGGAACCTTGAAAGATCATCTAGTCCAATCCCCCTGCTGGACCAGGAACACCTAGAGCAGGTCGCACAGGAACACATCCAGGCAGGCCTTGAACATCTCCAGAGAAGGAGACTCCACAACCTCTCTGGGCAGCCTGCTCCAGTGAGTTTAATTAATTTTCTTATTTATTTTTTTCCCTGTATTTCAGAATGAAGACTCTGACTCTGGTTCAACAACATGGAAATGGACTGTAGAACATGTACTTTACAAAGCTTTTAGGACTCATCTTTTACCTCCTAAACACTTCACGGAAGACGGCAACATTTTGCAGCTCGCTAACCTGCCTGACCTGTACAAAGTTTTTGAGAGATGCTGAGCAAGTAGTTATGGGTTGGTTTGCTTTTGTGGTGTTTTTTTTTGTTGGGTTTTTTTTTTTTAAATGGACCAGTTTATAATATTTATGCTGCCTTGTGTTTTACCTAGAGGATAAAGCTGAAATCTGTATAGAGGAAAGAAAAAAAAGAGAAGATTTAATACCATACTAACGTGATAGTGAATGGTCTATTTTCCTTGTGTTGACTGAAGAATAAAAAGGATGGTTTTAGCTACGTCTAAACCCAACTAAAGTCTCTAAAAGAAAATCTCTGCTCGTGCTTTTGAGTTTCACTATTAAGCAATACGCTAATAGGTTACATGACAAACAGCTAATGGTAGCGCTTTGGGCAGCAGCTTGCTTTGGTTTGGGTTTTTTTTTCCTCTTTGATTCTTCATTCAAATCTCTTTGAAACAAGGCTCATTTCAAATCTCCTCTTCAAGCCCAATAAAAGGAAAGCTCCACAGATTTGCTGTTGTTTCCAACAATTTGGAAGCTCAGCCTTTCAAGACTGGAAAAACCCCCAGCTGAGATGCTTTCTTGCCTCCATGTTTAGCTGCTCGAATCAACTTGGTTACTCGTGACTTGAAGGAAAAGGGAAGAATTGTGTGAAAACAGTTCTCGGGGCCTGACAAACGCTACTTTAGATGAGTTAAACATCCAGCACACTCAGCTCCAGCTTCTGCTCTTCTTTTGTTGGGGTGGTTTTTTGAGCACAACTTGCATCACGAAAGAAAAAAAAAAATCGACTTCTGAGAAATGTGTTGTGACAGCTGGTATAAGTTCAATCAGAGTTCCCATTCAAGGTCATTTTGTCTCAAGCTCCTGCCTTCAAATTGGTAATACACAGCAGGGTTCTGTCATGCCCCTTCATTTCAAATCGACCTGCTGCCAGGGGACCTCACACCTAAATAAGCAGTGACTGTTCTTCAGATGCTGTTCTTGGTTCCTGAAAGGTGAGTCCGTGTTCCTTGAGGCAGAAACAAGAGCCTTCCCAAGCTGGGAGATGTGGCTGCTTCCCCCTGGCTTTATGGTAACAAGATGAGCTTTGGTGCTCTATCATGTTCTCATGGGTTGTGCTTGCAGGATGCTACTGCCAGAGGAACCGTCTCCAAGGAGCTGGTGTCCTGTCCCAAAAGTGCATCTTGGAGGAGAACCACCTCTGAGGTACATGGATAAGGATCACTTCAGAGCTGTCTGAAGTACAAGGTAAGTCAGCTTCATGTCAGACTGTGCCTTCTGGCTTTCGCTTGAACCATCTCCTTTGTGCCAGAAACAAAACAGGCAGAGTTTTCTAGAAAAGAGCTGGTGAAAAGTGCATTTGGGGAAGTTTTTGGGGTTGCCTAAGGACAGGAGGGACATCCTGGGGAGGGGCAGGTATGAACTGGAAAATAAGAGAGTCAAGTTCACAGATTTTTACAAATAGGATTAAGAGGAGCGAACAAAATTATTTCCAATTGTTTCAACTCCTTTGTATCCCGGAACTAATTCATTTTAGATTTCCAGGAGCTACAAACCACTCACAGCAGCGACTGGCACAGCCACAAACAATTCTAAAGGGAGTCATTCACTTGGCGAACTCCCCACAGATGAAAATGGGGCATGTTATTTAACTCAATAGACAGAGAACCTGAACGAGGCACCATGGGAAGAAAAGATGCTGGTTTAGGGAGAGGTCCATTTGTGATGTGCTTATTCGTTTGGTGTAACAAAATACACCCTCCCCTGCAAATGGTTTTACAGCTAATGATTTCCTATTTATCTCCCTTTCCTAATTTTTCTGGGTGCTGACCTGCAGGAGGAAGCAGGCACCAAAGACAGGTTACATTATCTTAAGATTTCCAGAGGGAATCTGGATTGTAGATTTAGTGACAGGACAGAGGGAATGGGCACAAACTGGAAAATAAGAAGTTCCATCTAAACATGAAGAGGAACTTCTTCCCTTTGAGGGTGGCAGAGCCCTGGCAGAGGCTGCCCAGAGAGGTGGCGAAGTCTCCTTTTCTGGAGACATTCCAAACCCACCTGGACACGTTCCTGTGGGATCTCCTTCTGGGTGGGACCTGCTTTGGCAGGGGGTTGGACTAGATGATCTCCAGAGGTCCCTTCCAACCCCATATCAGTCTGTGATTGAGGAAGGTGTTAAAATCATGCACCCAGGTGAAGTTCATAGGTTGAATGGAATTTCCAACTGCCTATCCCAGATGCGTTTCTGTCCTTGAGTTTAGTATTTGTTTAGGAACATTCCAGCATTCTTCAGTGATGAGTTTTGACGTATTTTTTTCCTTCTACTGATTTATTCTTACCTGCATCCACTGAAACAGCTCTTGAATATTCTGAAGTGACTTGATCTTGGCATATTTCTTTTATTCTTAAAGAATATAAAGAATTTCTTATATAGATTTTTAGAAATAGCACACTGAAACCAGTGTAACCCCTTAATGCCTTCACTGTGTGCTGACCTTCAGCGTGCTGGAAGAGGGATTGCCCACTCTTACACACTTAACTTACAGAACTGTTATTTGGAGCAAAAAGGCAGGTACTGATTTTCCTGTTAAAGCTCAATAGCCACTAAGGCAACATAAAATAGCTGCGAAGGAATTCTCAAACAAGAGGAACTGGCCTTCACTTGTGCCAGGGGAGGTTCAGATTGGAGATCAGGAGAAATGTTTCCAGGGAAAGGGTTGTGAAGGCTTGGACTGGGCTGCCCAGGGCAGGGGTTGAGGCCCCATCCCTAGAGGGATTGAAAAGCCGGGTTGACATAGTGCTTAGAGACATGGTAAGACTCACTCCACTTTCCTTCTTGAACCTGAAGAGCATCCACCACCAGTACAGGAGCAGGAACTAAGTTATTTCAGAAGGGTCCCTGCATCCTTTTGGTAATCACATCTGCAGCAAAGAAATGGTGTTCCACTACAGCTCACACTGCATCCCTACAGTGAAACAGCACCAAACACGGTTGGCACAAGATCTGTGCAAACTGGAACCCACATTTCCCCACAAGAAACCAAGCAGTGGAACATGCTCATTTTCAGTTGATTAAAAACTACAAAATCTCATCCAGCGTTACATGTTTTAACATTTTTATTTTAGAAAGTGAACATACCCCTTAAAAAAAGAAAATGCAGGGAGTTAAAAAAAAATAAACATAAAACTAATGACAAATTTGCAATAACATAAAATAATTTTACCTTGTGAGTCCCAACAATCATTAAATATGCTTTTCATCATAGAGACGTTTGACTTCATTATATTACTGGTCTCTTGATTAGGTACACAAGACAACACGTTCCAGTAATTACTTAGTCATTAGAAGATCAACTTCAGGAATCATTGAAGAATAATATACATCATGGAGAAACATTTTCATACTACCTGGGAGGCAACCTAATATACACAGGGCAACAAGGGACAGCTTTGTGAGGTATTACAGTACACAGGAACCCTTCCCTTTGCTCTCTAACGAACACGTTCTCCTCTTGGCAGCTCCACCAGCAAGTCAGCCACCAGACTCTGTTGCCAGTTTCCAATCCCCAACAACTTTCCCTCGGTGAATTTTCTTTCCGTAACGGACGGCACATGTCAGGAATGAACGAAGACGCCGAGTAGAGAAAATGTCTTGAAAACAGGGAGGCTGATAAGAAAAGCTCATCTGCTCCTATAGAAGATTTCAAATCGGAAGCTTCAGCTGCTCAAGAATGTTCAATCCCTCCCCTAGTTTGAGTTTTGCCATGTGTGGTAAAGTGAAATGCGTGAGGGCAAGAGAATTTAAAAAGTAAATGAAGTCATTGCTCAAATAAGGAAATGATGGCTTATATTTACACTACAGTAAACTCACTGCGATGCACCCATTCGTGGTATTAAACAGATTACCAAGAGAAAATACCATTTTTGCCCATGAAATCTTCAAGATGAATATATTTGCCCTAGACGTAATCTAAAAGAAAGCCTTTTCCTACCGCCCTTGCATTGCCATCTACAAAGAAATACATTTCTCTCCCCACTTCCAATAAAGGAGTTTTTAAAAATCTAGTTCACCATTGTCCTTTCCGGGACAAGTAACTGCTGGAGGTGTTCCATCCCAAGCCTCCTGCTTTCTATCCCATACTCCAGAACAGCTTGCTCAGAGCTCTGGGCCTGGCTTAAGCAGAACTCTCCAGAGCTTGGCAGGATCCCCTTGTGAAGGCAGCTCAGACACACTGGCTTAAAATTATTTGGGAAGGAATAAAGTTATTATAAAATTATTACTAAAAAAAGTTATTTTTAGGAATATTCAGGTTCTATATGAAGAAATTTACCTGCTTTTTTCATATTTGCTATACAACTGGTTTTTCACTGTCTTGTTTTTCTTCAGAGTCTTCATCAGATCCTGAAAAGGAAGACAAGAATGCTGTTAGATCAGTTGTGAGAAAAAGGGGAAAAAAAAGCAGACCCCCACTGGTAAAGGCTAATCAATAGAATGAGGGGTAATGGTTTTAAATTGAAAGAGGGGAGATTTAGATGAGATACCAGAAAGAAATTCTTTGCTGTGAGGGTAGTGAGACCCTGGAACAGGTTGCCCAGAGAAGCTGTGGCTGCCCCATCCCTGGAGGGGTTCAAGGCCAGGCTGGATGGGGCTTTGAGCATCTGGTCTGGTGGGAGGTGTCCCTGCCCAGAATGGCACACCTGCCTTTGATTTTGAAGCTCAAATTGTACAGAAACTGGAGAAACTTAACTATTTCCAGGCTGATTTTCCACTTGCTACCTCAGCAAGCAAGATTAATGTTTATCATGATGGGTCAACCCATGTAAAATAGTGGATGGAAAAGGGTATGGTCCTGGATGTGTGTGTCTTCAAGGAAGATGCACAAAGGTAAATGTGTTGAAAATACCAACAGAGCCTGTTTAAAATGTCAACTCCTGACAACAAAGATTTGGTTTTAGACACATTGGTGTGTCACCAGAGGGCTTTATTCCTCTCTGCACGATCATGATGAATAGTTTATCTCTAAATATTTTTCCAATGAATTTATAAGGCAAATTGGCCAAAAATTGCTCTCTTACAGAATCACAGAATGATATGGGCTTGAAAGGAACCTCTGGAGAACATCTAGTCCAAACCCCCTTCCAAAACAGATCCCACCCAGAGCTGGTTGCACAGGGTTTGGAATGTCTCCAGTGACAGAAACTCCACTACCTCTTTGTGCAACCTCTTCCAGAGCTCTGCCACCCTCACAGGAAACAAGTTCCTCCTCATGTTGAGATGGAACTTCTTATGGTCCAGCTTGTGCCTGTTCCCTCTTGTCCTGTCACTGGGCGCCACTGAAAAAAGACTGGCCCCGTACTCCTGACACCCACCCTTGAAATATTTCTAGGTGTTGATCAGATCCCCCCTCAGCCTTCTCTTCTCCAGACTAAAAGACCCAAGTCCCTCAGCCTTTCCTCGTAACAGAGCTGCTCCAGGCCCCTCATCATCTTTGTGGTCCTTTGCTGTACCCTCTCCAGCAGTTCCCTGTCCTTCTGGAACTGGGGAGCTCAGAACTGGACACAGTTTACAGCAATCTACAGTTTGCCTTATCTGAAGGAACGACACAGTTCTGAAGAAAACATTTTTAACTGTGAGCTATTTTTCCTGTACATCATCTATCAGTTTCAGAAAAGTTAGAGCAGAGGAGGAGAAGGCAGATGAGCTGTCAACTGAAGCCCAGGTGAGGAGAAGCCATTGGATAAACTGAAGGCAGTGGCACAATCACCACCACCACTGGTCATCACCCACACGCTGAAGCGCAACAGCTCGCTGCACCTGCAACACCGACCCAGCCAAACTGCCAAGGAAAACCTGGTAGTTCCTCTTACTCCTCCTCTCACACAGCAGATTCTGCTGCCAAAATACCCCAAGCTGAATCCAGTATAGTCCTCCCAAGCATTTTTTCTCAAGATAGGACTCAACAGCATTGAGTGAAATACATTTTCACTTGGAATCATTAGTTATACTCGACGTTGTTCTAGTGCTTTCTTATCCCTAGGTGGAGCTCCAAGTCACACGCAAACACTTCACACGTGTGTAACTCCGTAATGCAGGACAGGCAAACGTGTCTCTAGCAATTAGCAGATATTAATATTTTACCTATATTGCATAATGCAACACAGCTTTACAGAAGAGATGTACATTTTGGGGTAGAAAGACTGAAATAGGATCTGGGGCTCTGTGCTGCACCCTCAAGTAACTCAAATCCATTCAACCTGTAAATAACTTGCTCATTTCCTTGAAATGCCTGCGAACACATTCTCAAATCTTGCTGTATATTCCATGTATTTTTAGGCTTACTCAGCTCACATCTCAAGCAGAACAAAGCCCCTGATATGCAAAGTTAAGATGTAATTAACCCTCTGTTTAATGCACCCACACAGAGAGCATTTTTATACAGAGAGGGCTTTTTTTCTCCTGTTATGAGAAAGGAAAAGAGTCCCTGAAAAAAGTTGGCTTTTTGAGCAGTTGGCTTTAGAACAGTTTCGGGTTCACTCCCTATCCTAGGATTCTGTAAAGCTCCAAGGTTAGGCTGGATTAAGTAGCGTGTTGCTGCATAAACTCTATTGCTAGCAGAGAAAAGATGACAGAATCATAGAATATCTCACAGTGTGAGGGACCCATAAGGCTCATCAATGACAGAAACAAAGAAGAATCACCGTCTTGCAGTTGAGGTAACAATTTCTTTTAGATTTCTCGTTTTTAACATCTTTGTCAGAAGGCTCAGTACAGGTACTGTAATTCATCTGATGGGTAGTAACTACTCTCAATAGCTCAGTAAAAAAGAATTTTTCATTTCAAGATTGCAAAGTACAATCTGACAGCACCCTGCTGTGACAGACCCCTGGAAGATCACAGAATGATCTGGGGTTGGAAGGTTCCTCTGGAGATCACCTAGGCCAACCCCCTGCCAAAGCAGGTCCACCCACAGCAGGTTGCACAGGAATGTGTCCAGAGAAGGAGACTCCACCACCTCTCTGGGCAGCCTCTGCCAGGGCTCTGCCACCTTCACAGGAAACAAGTTCCTCCTCATGTTGAGATGGAACTTCTCATGTTCCAGTTTGTGCCTGTTCGCTCTTGTCCTGTCACTGGGCACCACTGAAAACACTGGCCCCATCCTCCTGACACCCACCCTTGGAAGTATTTCTAGGTGTTGATTAGATCCCCCCTCAGCCTTCTCTTCTCCAGACTAAAAAGACCCAAGCCCCTCAGCCGTTCCTCATCAGAGAGATGCTCCAGGACCCTCATCATCCTTGTAGTCCTCTGCTGTACCCTCTTCCAGCAGTTCCCTGTCCTTCCTGAACTGGGGAGTGCAGAACTGGACCCAGTGCTCCAGGTGGGGCCTCCCCAGTGCAGAGCAGAGGGGCAGGATGACCTCCCTCCACCTGCTGGTCACACTCTTCCTGATGCCCCCCAGGATGCCATTGGCCTTCTTGGCCACAAGGGCCCATTGCTGGCTCATGGGCATCCTGTTGTCCACCAGGATTTCCAGGTCTTTTTCCTCAGAGCTGCTCTCCAGCAGGTCACCCCCAACCTGTCCTGGTGCAGGGGGTTCCTCCTCCCCTGGTGCAGTACCCTTCACTTGCCTTTGTTGTCCCAGAAGGAATACTCCGCTGGTTTCTTTTGAAAAGGAAAATAAATTTTTTTCCCCTTTACCCGTCCCCCACATCTGAAGGGGGTGAAATATCCAGGAGTTTCATGACAAGATGAAACATCATTCATTACACAAAGAGTACCTGCTACCGATTCAGGAGGAGAATAGAACTGCCCATCAGAGAGGACTCCTGGGTGAAGAAGAGCTGCTCGTTCAGAAGGATCCTGTGCTATCAAAAACCCTAAAAGGAAAAATAACAGAAAAACCCATAGCATCAGTGCTACCACATACCATCTTAGCGATCAAGTATTGATAAAGAACCTTAGATTGGTGTATTACATTAGCATTAGGAACGAGTTACTTCTATAAATTGATATCTCAAGGAAAAAAAAAAAAAGAGGCAAACTGACAATTTAACATTTATGGCTTCTCTCACATCAGGCAGCTCCAGATCCACACTCTAGTGCAAAACAGAGGGACCGTAGATGGGAATTAAGGAATCTTTCCTTCTACTATGTGCAGCTGCTGGATCAGGATGCCATATGTAAATTCATCAACACTCACTGCCTAATTAAAACTTGAAAATCTATTTTTAATTATCAACACGCTGACTCACACAAGCAAATTACCTGTTTCCTCATTTTGCCACTATATGACTCCTCATTAACAGCTTTTTCGTATCTCTGTTTCAACACACCTACCACTCCAGCCATCAACTCCTTTGGCCTCAGTTTCATCTAAAATCCAGAAAATTATGTGGAAATGATCTGGGGCTGTTCCGGTGTGTTTAATACAGGACAAAAAACCTAAAAAAGGTTGGGAGAGAAGCCAATTCATCTCACCCTTACTGCTATCAACAGGTCTTCTGATAATCGTGGAATTACAGCATTGTCAGAGTTGGAAGGGACCTCTAGAGCTCATCCAGTCCCACTCCCCTGCTAAAGCAGGGTTGCCCAGAGCACATTACTCAGGGCTGCATCCAGGCAGGGCTTGAAGGTCTCCAGAGAAGGGGACTCCACACCCTCCCTGGGCAGCCTCTGCCAGCGCTCTGACACCCTCACCACAAACAAGTTTCCCCTCATCTTTGAATGGACCTTCCCATGTTCCAGCTTGTGCCCTTTGTCCCTCGTCCTGTCCCTGGTTAACCACTGAGAAGAGTCTGGCTCCATCCTCCTTCAACCCACCCTTCAGATCCCTGTGAGCAGGAAGAAGGTCTCCCCTCAGCCTTCTCTCCTCCAGGCTAGAGTCCCAGCTCTCTCAGCCTTTCCTCACCAGGGAGTTGTTCCAATCCCTCCAGCATCTTTGTTGCCCTACGCTGGACTCTCTCCAGTAGTTCCCTGTCTCTCTTGAACTGGGGAGCCCAGAACTGGAGGCAGGATTCCAGTTGTGGCCTCCCCAGTGCAGAGCAGAGGGGGAGAATGACCTCCCTCCACCTACTGGCCACACTCTTCCCTTCACAGCCCAGGATTCCATTGGCCCTCTTGGCCACAAGGGCACATTGCTGGCTCATGGAGAGTTTACTGTCTACCAGAATGCCCAGATCCTTCTCCTTAGAAGTCCTGTCCCACAGATCCACCCCTAACCTCTATTGGTGCCTGGCATTCTTCCTCCCCAGGTGCAGGACCCTACACTCGCCCTTGCTGAACCTCATGAGCTTCTTCTATGCCCAGCTCTCCAGCCTCTCCAGGTCACAGTCAGGGTCCGGGTCATAATAACAGGGCAAAGATGACACTTTAGGTCAACATAAGGCTATTTTACTTCCATCCTTTACTCTCTGCCACATGAAGACCGATGGGGGAAAAAAAAACTCAAAACCATGATGTTTTACTAACTCAGAAGAGCTATCTGAGGTAGCCAGCAGTTAATAAAAAAACCTCTCTTTCTAAAACAAACTCCTGTTTCTACACACAAATTGATCTTATTAACCAGTCTGAACTCTCCAAAGGAGTATCTATTTGACTTATTTTTCCACTCACTCCAAAAAAGGGAGGTCAGTCTGCACACTTGAGTCCTAAGAGACTAGAAGACACACACTGGTTGGATTTTAGCTTTAAATCCTGCTCAGAGAAGGAAACTTTCAAAGGTGAAAATCTCCTTCAGTGGAAAGACAGTTTTGCCCTTTTTTCTTTTTTAGTTACAAACAGAACACCTGCACATTATGAGCACAGTTACATTAGGCAGAAAACTGCCCTGGTAGGTGTGGGGTCTTTTTTTTTGTTGTTGGGTTTATTTAAAAACAAAACAGTAAGATGGAAAAAAAAATCAGTTTCTAGAGATAAGAGAGAAAAATACCTGGCCAAAAAGTGAAAACTATTTAAAAAAGTCTCTTTTCATTATCTGCCTCAGATTGAAAAGCAAATAAGGTACTATTTAAAGTACCACCACACAATCCAATCCCAGCACTCCTACCATTTGTCTGACATAATTGCTTAAAATCAGCATTTTTCCAGTGAAAGCCCCTCCCCTTTTTTTTTTTTTTNTGCTTTTTCTCCCTCCCTTTTTTTTTTTTTTTTTTTTTTGCTAAATACAATGAGTTCACTAAAAAGCACGTATTTCCAAGCTCAGAAGGAAAGAAGAAAAAGAGTCATTGAATCCCACGGGGATTTAGCAATAGCTCAGTTTTATGAATATGATCGAGTGGTTCTATGTGTATGTATCAAATACTTTCTTTGTCTAGAGAGTATTAAAAAATGGGGAAGTCTCTGAACTGGTTAGATTTATCTATTGAGGTAAAAGCTGTATTTCCTCAGCCCCTCAAAAGAGGAAAAAAAAAAAAAAAAAGAAGTTACCCAAAGTTTCCCGTTCTCCAGGCAATTAATCAGCGTAATCATTTAACCAGCTTGGGTTTTGGAGTGGTGGAAAAGACGAGGGAAGGGATCAAAGTAGAAAGCACTAAAGAAATGGAGGCATCCGTGCTCGTGTAAAGCTTTTGGTTTCACCTAAAAGGCAAGCATGCCCTTCCAACAGAATTTCAGGCTGGATTTC
This sequence comes from Nycticryphes semicollaris, assembly GCA_013400055.1. NCBI lineage: Eukaryota > Metazoa > Chordata > Aves > Charadriiformes > Rostratulidae > Nycticryphes > Nycticryphes semicollaris. Next base: position 150,430 of record VXBJ01000255.1, read on the forward strand.
AGGTACAGATTCATAAATGTGGGGTTTGCTGTATAATTATTCTTCTGGTGTTGAAACTAAGGAACCAACCGCAGCAGAAATCTGGGCTTTCTCTTCCCCGCCACTCAAACAAGATTCTCTTTTGACTAAATCCATGGCTTTCCTCCTTCCTGGAGTGTCAGATGAGCTGCTGCCTCAGCTAGAAGAGGCTGAAATTTGGGCTTATTCTGTCTGGGCATGAAGCAGATTCTCCGCGATACTTCTTTGCTTTCCCTTTTCCACCTCAAAAGAAGAGTCGGTGACACTGAGTTTGCTTCTGCGTCTACTCTTCCTAAGGAAAAGAGGGACCAGACACTTACTCTCCACATTACCCAGAAAACGTAATTTTACAAGCCCAAGTTGGCTAAATTTTCATGTCTTAAGCATACAAAATACATACGTTCCTAAGCGCTTGGCAAACTGCTGATCTCTTTCTTATAACTTTTAGCTTTTCCTCCCTAAATTAATTAAGAAACCTCACTCGTTTGGAGGCGTCTGTTCCTTTCCACAAAAAGCATAATTATGCTGTATGATTTCATTTTTCCCCCAGCTTTTCAAGTTCTGAGAAGCTGCCAGAAGCCGCCTTCTGCCCAGGGAACATTGTCGGCTGCAGCGATCGAGGAGAAATATCAAAAGCTTACTGTTTTCTTCTTCGGCTTCTTGCGGTAACACTTTGAAGTCCAAGAACCAAGTTTCAATCCAGGCGAGTATGAAGGAAATGATGGGCAGCACGTAGCCAAAAGCACCCTGTGAGAACAGCTTTGAAGGAAACAAAACCACACGACGTTATAGAAACGGCCCTGCAGAACCTTGCTTTCAAAAAAAACAAAAACCAAAACAAACAAACAAAAGCAAAGCAAACATTTGATTAGAATATATACCTGTGAAATAATTACTTTTGCTAATAAAAAGGCACTGGTCACTGCTGTTGTAAACTGAAAGAGACAGGGTAAGAACAGTTAAAACTAATAAATGGATTTACTTTTTCATTTCTGCCATTATTTATCAGTTGCAACTTTAAATATTTACCAACAACAGCAAGATCATGGTTTAATAACATGTAACACAAGATACGTTTAAAGCACTATTAAAATAACCTCCCTTGATAAAGAGAATTTTTAATGGAGCCATCTCCCAGTGCTGATTTCCACACAGCAGACAGGCAGTTTAGATAGGACAGAGTTTTATAAACTGGGATCTTACTGTATAAATAAGATTCACCAAGGCCCTTAAAAAAACCAATAAATCTCTATCCATGTGTTTGGGAAAAAGCCAACAGCAATTGCTCCAAAGGCTTTTTACTATTGTCCAAATCAAAAGATCCATTTCAAACAACAAAACATCTTTGCAGGAGTTAAATCTGAATTAATATTTCGATTCACATGCTGATACTGTGAGAAATTAATCACTTTAAAAGACTTGATACTCCCTGACATATTTTAAAAATGGCAGGTTGCATAAAATATCTGACACTTCCCTCCCCCGGCCTCCCCCAAAAAAAAAAAAAACAACCCAGCAGTGGGGACATAGTGCTCACTTAAGCAAAGCTTCTAACTCCATTAGTGCATTTGGGTCCAGCAATTCTTTAATTAATAGCAGAACCCCGCCAGCTTCTGGTAAGCACTGGGAGGATTTTAAGATAAATGGCTTTAAGATAAAAGGCAAAACCTTGAGCGAAGCTTTACGTATCTAATCGCTTACTACTGTGACGGGTTGGCTCTCACCGCCTCACCACGGCAGGGAGTTGAAGGATGTCCCTGGAAGAATTCCTCTAAAGCTACACGAGTAAGAGTAAGGAATTTTAAGAGGGACGCACTTGTAAGGGGACAAAAGTCTTGAGCTTTACAATGTGCTGAGCCAGCACTGTGCCGATTGTCTTACAATCTATAGCACTCCCTGTTGGAAGCATGAATTTCTCACCAAGTTTTGCGTACTTTCTCATGCCCACGGAACAGCTGCATTAAAGGTGTTTGCTCCAACCTCCTGTGATTGCCTACAGTTCTCAAGAGCTTCCTTCCTAAGAAAGGCTGCCTATTCAACATGTTGTTGTTTGAGCATGAGGCAATCACAGAATGAGATGGGGTTGGAAGGGACATCTGGAGATCATCTAGTCCAATTCCCCTGCCAAAGCAGGTCCCACCTTGTGCTCACAGATGGAACCTAAACCTCTAAAAAACTAGTAACATGGGAGTAAATGGGCAGCTGGGTACAATGATGCAAATCCTTCTTTTTGAATACAGTTGACTATTTCAAATGCAAATATATTTCAAACATCAATTAACAAGTCAGAGGTAACAAGCAGTTATGTCTAGCCATCCATACTGGATTCAGAAGAAGTCTTCCATTTGCATTAACATGCTACCTAATAAAGACCACACCCACTGCGCTATCAAATTCTTGTCTTTAGGCTGAAAAATCTGCCAGAACACAAGTTTTTCATCTGTTACTGTACAGACAATTTTTATAGACAGATATATAGCATCAAGATGCTATCATGGGTGCTACAAAGGAATGGCCACAAGTTGCACCAGGGGAGATTTAGATGTCAGGAAAAATTTTTTCTCCCAAAGGGTGGTGAGGCACCAGAATGGCCTGCCCAGGGAGGTGGTGGAGTCACCGTCCCTGGTGGTGTTAAAGTCTGGACGAGGTGCTACGAGACATGATTTAGTAGCTGAGTGGGTAGTGTTGGTGATAGGACAGTTGGACTAGATGATCTTGTAGGTCCTTCCCAGCCTTGTGTTTCTATGATTCTATGAAGATGATTCTTAACACGCAAGCGTTAAGAGGCATCTCAGATTTTGTCTGTTCAATCCACTCTAATTCAAACTCCATTACTCTTGGCTACTACTCACAGCTATTGCCCACCAATGGCGCAGTCTGCACATTGCATATGCAAGTATTAACACCTTAAACCGAAAGACTGCCAGTAGCTATAGAGAAAGGGAAACAAAAAAAAAAAGAAAAAAGAAAAAAGTGTTGGTTAATTCAGAACACAGAAGAACACCAAGATTCTCAGTTCACTTAAAAATACTAACTGCTGACAAAGCGACTTAGAACAGGACGCTCTAAGTCCTGCTCTTGGAAACCAAATTTGAATGTGTGCTTATAAAACAGAAAGAGAAGATAATTTCCCATTTGTAAAGCAAATGGCACCCACTCACATGCCTATACAAGCCCAGATATGCAAGTATGCATAATTGCACAAGTGGAATATATAATAAATAAGTGGAATAAAGCTACACTAAGTATTTTCACGAACGTTTTACCTGGCTGGAATCTGAGCAGTTAAATCTAGAGGCAGTTAACCCAGCAAATACCTTGAGCATCACTGTGCATCTCACTGGTGTGCTACTGCGCGAGAATATAATTAAAAACTGGAAAGACTTCACCAATGAAATCAGAAAAAGGGAAGAATTCTAAAAAACTATTTTCTACTTACTAAATATTTAGTATTTATTGAAATATTAATGTCACAACAACCAATTACTCTTGATAGAGATGCCTGCAACAGCAAGCCATTCCTAGTATTTTGCAGTAAAGAAATAGAAGTTATAGTATTTCTAGGCCAAAAACCAAAACTGATAGCAGATGGAAGAGATTTCTGACTCGGGGACCATATTGCCCTCAATTTCCTTGTTTATTCTTTGACATCAGATTGCCTCCAACTTGTTTTAAAAGATGGGTTCAGAATCTAAAAAGCGTGAAATGAACGCTTGAAAATGAAGAGAAATCACGCACAGGCATGGCCAGAGGTATAATGCACCCATTTCATCTTATGCAAATCTCTATGTTGCAGTGATGGGTAGCAGAAAGAGGAGAAATCCTGTCTAAACCCACAAATCATTTTGCAGAAATCAAGGAGTTAGTCCCTTCCCAGGCAATAAAAGTCTCTTATTTTGCCTTACATGGTTTTTAACCCTTTGTTCAACTATGAGGCAAAATAATTTCCATCCAGAGGATCAATATCTACAGGTAACTTTTTTTTTTCTAGTAAGTTGCATCATTTTTGTATCTGATACCTCATTGCACTTGACAAAGGACATGGTCCAATGCAGAAGCAAGGAGGCGTCTCCCCCCCAGGTTCAAAGAGGGACTGTGAATATCGCCATCAATATAAAATGACCGATACCAAACCGTCTCCTCTTTGCCAGGCAAACAACATCCGGTAGAACGAATGATCTCCCAAAAAACCTGAGGGCCTTTAGAAGAATATTAGTTTCAACAAAATTCTGTTACAGCTGGAGGACTATTGGTCTTGTCCTCATAATGACTATCTTTATGTTACATCAGCCCCATATTCCTGGCTGAGTTTTTAACCCATTCTTCTGTGCCCCTCAAAGCAGAAACAGCAGTTTAAGCATGCCTAAGTATCCCTATCCACAGGCTGCGTGAGCCTGCTGTCAAAGCAAGGCTGGGCAACCCCTGGACGGGTGAAATTTAGAACAATAATTCAGGTTGAAATGACCAGAGAAAGATCAACCCTTTCACAGGACTCAAACTAGGGAATATCTGTGGCAGGAGGAACATGGGAAAACTATACGTCTGCTACTCTTCTTTCTTTTTTTCTTTTCTAAAGCACACTTACAAATATATCAAAATATGAAGAAGAGTAGTCATATTGTAGGACTTCTTTCTCCAAGGTAGTCTCAATGCCTCCTTTTACCTGCGAAGAAACAACAGCACACAGAGCTTTAGAACAGAAGTTACTGAAGCCAAAATACACCCAGATCTAATGGGTGAAATGAATGGTTCCCCACTGATCCTTACACAAAGTCCAGAGGACATAAGCGCTAAGAATACCAGTTTCACAATCTCCTTAATTGCTTTTTGTGATTAAACACAATTTTCAAACATTTAGGATTATCACCCGGTCTATGCAAACTACATTCCAGACTGCCCCAAAATAAAAGCAAACAAGTTGGTTGAGGGAAGAAGGAACGATTCAGTTTAAGGTCTGTTTACACAAACTCACAGAGCGTTTTAGGTCTCCTAAGGATGGATCAAAACAGCTGATCAAAAAGCCACCTGGAAACTAGCTCCAGTTATTCCCATGTTAGCAAATAGGAAACCAACCAGGAGCTGAATTCATACTCCAGATCTTTTCCTTATTTCTGTTCATAGAGCTGAGCAAAAAGAAAAACACTACAAAACCCACACAAACTACAACTTTTAGAGCAAATAAAGAATGCCCAAGTGGAATTCTTTCCTTTGCTTGATGGGACTCAAAATCACATCTCTCTTAGCCCCTGTGTTTCTTTCCAGTGGAAGGATTTGTCACTTTCCTGGTCCAGCTGGGCTGGTAAGAAGATCATTTGGAATGTACTGAGTCAGGAAGGGAGAAGAGTATGTATCTTCTTTAGGAGAGAAAAAAACCTACTGTCCATAACCTAGTGTTTTTAATAGTAAATTCAGTAATTAAGCACTGCCTGAAATAGTTACATGACGCCCTGGAAAGGCTTTAATACTGAGTTAGACTGCTGTCAGCCTTTCAAAGAAAGGAGATCCCAAAGCACACCAGTAACATACACTCACTCTCGCAAACCCATGGAGTCTAAACACTTCCACACTTTTCCCAACTACGCTGCTGGGCATTTTTTTCATAGAACTGTCTGGGTTGGAAGGAACTTTTCAGATCATTGAGTCCAACCATCAACCTAACTCTGATAAAAACCATCCCTAACCCATGTCTGTGTCAACCCGGCTTTTCAATCCCTCTAGGGATGGGGCCTCAACCCCTGCCCTGGGCAGCCCAGTCCAAGCCTTCACAACCCTTTCCCCAGAAACATTTCTCCTGATCTCCAACCTGAACCTCCCCTGGGACAACTGGAGGCCATTTCCTCTTGTCCCATGGCCTGTGACTTGGGAGAAGAGACTGACCCCCCCTGGCTACACCCTCCTTTCAGGGAGTTGGAGAGAGCCAGAAGGTCTCCCCTCAGCCTCCTCCAGGCTGAACACCCCCAGCTCCCTCAGCCACTCCTCATGAGACTTGTGCTCCAGAACCCTCTCCAGCTCCGTTGCCCTTCTCTGGACCCTCCAACTCCAAATTTCTTCTATTTCTTCTCTTTTCCCTCCCTTCTATGGCTACCTGACAGATAACTTTATAGCTTCCCCTTGGTTGATCTACTGCATCAGAAGTGTTCATTTGTTTCCAGCATAGATAAGGAAGATCAGCTTCCCCAGCTTTACAGCTGCTTCCTGTGTGTCTGCTTGAGCACTATGTTAACATAAAAATGAACAGAACATCACAACAGGCCCCAATTTAGTGTTTCCTCAAGCTGCCATGGAGCTACTGCCTGAAGTGTTTGAGAAGAAATTTCGCCTAAGCATGCTGTGTAACAGCAACAGAGGGAAAAAAATAATTACAGAAACTCTGGCAGCAATTAGAATCACAGAATGGTTAGAGTGGGAAGGGACCTTCAAGATCATTGAGTTCCAACCCCCCTGCCCTGGGCAGGGACACCTCCCACCAGACCAGGTCCCTCCAAGCCTCATCCAGCCTGGTCTTGAACCCCTCCAGGGACGGGGCAATTCTGAAGTCCCATTACTTATGTACCAGTGACAGACAGTCCCAACACTATTTGACTTCCCAATGAACAGAACTTAATTTTAAAAACAGAACAGAAAAAAAACCTAACCTTGCGTCAGATCCCAGATAACAAACGATGGCTTCTAACATTACAACTTCTAAAGGAAAAAAAGCTGGTTTTCATTCTTGCTGCCATTCGGCAGGACAGGACTGCAGCTTATAACGTGTTCTCCTTACAACAAAGCTTTTCACAAAGAAAACTGCTTGCATCTTGAGGTCCCTTAATGAAACGAAACATCAGGAGCTGGTAGGGTTTTCTATACCAAGTCTTAAATATTCTGAGAACACCAAGATGAAAATCTGGACTCTGAATCCTGGACAAGAGATACAAACCCAGACTCTGCTCCTCATAGTTTTTGAACAAGCTGTTGAGAAATTGGTCTTAAAAGAAACACTATGCTGGTTTTCTGAGACAAGCTACCTTTACGCGGTAGATATAACGGTCTTGCCACCTACAGAGACAACACAAGTCTAGTCCCAAAATTAAAGCATTCAAGTAAACAAAGTCTGCTTTCTCAAATTAAGTCGGGAAGTGTATTTTTCACTATATTTTCACAATATACTCGAACGGTCAGCTCCTGAAAATTCATAATGTCAGATCAATAACGAAGGTTATTTAACTTACAAAGGAATACTGAAAAAAAAAAAAAAATAAAATGTTGATACCCAAGATCTTTCTCATCTAGAAAAGGGATTCCTCACATTTTTCCTGTGTGTCCTTACTTAAATGCATACTATAGATCGTAGCTTAAAACTCAGCTCCAGACCTAGGATGCTACTCAGGAACTATTAACAAGTCAGCTCTCCTATTGCTTCCTGGAAACTTCAGCAGAACCACTTCATTTACCAGATCACAAAGGCTGGAGTTAAAGTGCAGCATTTATGGGAGTTTATGTTATTTACATGCACCCTGCCATATACAACATACACCCTCCTAAGTTTGTCTCAAAGAAAATACATCACAGCAAAGGAAAGGTTTTGGCCTTTGGAAGTCTTTAGTGGGTTTAGTCATTCCAGGAACCAACACCCAGTGAAATATTACTGGCTTTGGGTTACTCAGAAGGCAAACTCTCGAATCCTGTTAAAATTCACACTTGACAAAAGTCAAGACATACAGTAGCGTCTCTGTTTATTGATCCATGAAAAATTGACTAGATTTCCAATAGTTTCTTCAGCATGGTTCATAGACTACAGGAACATCAAAAGGTTAAACAAT
>VXBJ01000255.1:158810-194729 GCA_013400055.1 Nycticryphes semicollaris
GCTGGACTCTCTCCAGTAGTTCCCTGTCTCTCTTGAACTGGGGAGCCCAGCACTGGAGGCAGGATTCCAGTTGTGGCCTCCCCAGTGCAGAGCAGAGGGGGAGAATGACCTCCCTCCACCTACTGGCCACACTCTTCCCTTCGCAGCCCAGGATTCCATTGGCCCTCTTGGCCACAAGGGCACATTGCTGGCTCATCAATAGTTTGCTGTCTACCAGGACCCCCAGATCCTTCTCTTCAGAAGTGCTGTCCAACACTTAGTGCCTGGCATCTACCCCTAATCTTGATGCCTGGCATTCTTCCTCCCCTACACGCTCTTGTTGAATCCCATGAGGTTCTTCTCTGCCCAGCTCTCCAGCCTCTCCAGGTCACACTGGATGGCAGCACAGCCCTCTGGAGTGTCAGCCAGCCCTCACAGTTTGGTATCATCAGCAAACCTGCTGAGGATGCACTCTGTCCCCTCGTCCAGGTCATTGATGAGCTCCTACCAAGACACCCAGATCCTTTTCCTCAGATCTGCTTTCTAATGACTAAAAGTAGATGCAGTTGAGTAGATACGATGTTCATGAAAGCTTAAAATTAAGCAGATGTTTTCATTTAAAGAGATGCAAATATGTGGGAAAAAGAGAGCAACTTAGTAACCACTCCTGAAGTGATTAAATGAAGTCCAAAGGTACCGAAAAAGACAACTCACATTTAATTCTATTATCCACAGCAAGGTGACGAATAAGAGATCAAACGTAACAAACAAACAGAAAGTCCTTCTGACATCTGATATTCCTTTCTTCTCTCGGCCTTCGTATGACTCGATCCTTGCCATCAGCTGCGCTGGGTTGATGGAGTGGACATCCCGCAAGGAAGGACAGGATTCCACACTGCTGCTGTGAGCATTTTCTGCATCACCTAGCACCCGGTTCATCCTGGGGTTTGCTTAGAGTGGTCTTCTTCCAGTTTCACCATCACTAGAAGGTTGATCCATGTAGGAAGAATTTCTAAACAAACAAAAAAAACCAAAATAAACTCTATTAGTGACCAAAACCCCAATTCCAGTAGGTATTTTTATCTTGCCGTATCAGTTCCCTTTTTGCTGAACTGATGGCCAAGATAATTTGGCAAGGAAGTTCTAAAAATTCTTTCTAAAATAAGATATATTTAGGCTCTCTACATTTCTCAGAGGACTTGTGAAATGAGAGAATCCACGTTCAATTAGGGCAGTGGGAATAAGGGAGCAACATCTAGATTGAGACGCTGTGCATCAAGGCTTCCCATTCTGATTTCAACACTCCCAATAGGAAGCCAACCTAAAGGGAAGTTCCACATACGGTTCCTGAAAAATGGCACTTTTGGCTGCCAGCACATCCAGAGCTGACACAACCAAAAGGTTCAGAGTCCATTAAACCCCCTGAATACTGCAGTAATCATTCTAGAAGCAAAATACACTACTCTATAGATAAATTCAGCCTTCTGACTGCAAGGCTTTAAAAAAAAAAATAAATGTAATTCAGGTTTTCTTATAGAACTGGAGCAGTTTGATGTATTATTCATGACATCACTCCAAGAGAACCATTTTCCAATTAAAGCTTCTAGAAGTAGCTAAGAAGGTCACAAAGGTTTTAAGGAGAGCACAAAACATTTCATTTTATGCAAAATACACATCCTGCAATACAAATCACATCAGACAAGGTTCTGTTAACATTGGCGGAAGAGCTTTTTTGAAATTCAAGAAGAAAACTTTGTCTCTTCCTGTGTGGGCTGTCTTTCAGCAAAGTGCAAAACAGAAGGAGAAGCCCTTCCCGCTCTTCTGTTCCAACAGTGTTTCAGCTCCAAGCCTGCAGGAACACAGTTGGCCAAAGCACAGGAGGAGAAGCAGCCAGGGGACCAGGGGACAGGGGGCGTAAGGTGGGGCAAAGGATTGCCAGTGTACAGCCAAGCAAGAGGCAGGGCCAGCCAGGGATGGCCAATGGATAGGTCGAGTCCCACAGAACAGCCTTCAGGTAGTTCAGTCAGTTTTTCTTGGGCTTCTTCATGAGAACGGTATCAGACTCACACCCAGCCACAAACTACCTCACCAGCTGAGTCTCTGCCTGCAAGTAATAAGCAATCAGAGGCAAACCAAGGCAGTATCAACCACCATCTCATTCTGGGATCCAGGAAGGTCAAGGGAGGTCATCCTCCCCCTCTACTCTGCTCTAGTGAGGCCCCACCTGGAGCACTGGGTCTGCTTCATTGGAATAAGAAGGTCTCCCCTCAGCCTCCTTGTCTCCAGGCTGAACACCCCCAGCCTGAATGTACATACAAGTTATTTTGTCTGTTTGTGCCAAAACAACAAGAACAGTACTGTCCTTACTCTTTTAGAACTCAAAATCGTAGAGGAAAGTGAGATTTCCCACAGGTTTATATAAGATCCGAACATCTTCCCACAAAGTGAGGTAGACAAGTAAGTCTCAGAAAGGTCAAAATCACGAATGAACTGTAGAAGTTTCACCCCAGGGCTGAAACGCATCTTGTATCCCCCAGAAACATGGCCAACAGCACAGCTTGGTTTCAGTAGGAAAAGGGGATGTGATGGTGACAGCAGCAATGGGCTATTTTGCCAGCGTGGAAGGGCTGTCATTGGCTTGGCTGTGCTTTGGGCATGGATCCAGATGTCCTAACTCTGACAATGATCAGCCTTCCCACCACACCACTGTAACGCCTGCTCCCTTGTTTTTCAAAGTCTCTCTTATTTTCACAGCAGTCTATTGGCACCATCCAGCCCAGCCCAGGGCTCTGGTTATACTCGGGCTTTCCTCCAGGCTGCAGCTGCTGAAACCATCCCCTGTTATCCCCCCAAAAAAGCCTTTCAGTCACTGGTCTTCCTCACTGGTCAGCCTCATGGATGTTAGAGCTCTAGGGGAAGGAGGGCAGGCACAGCTAACAGGGATGGTCTCTGGGCTGCAGGGCTGGTTGCTGCCATTGCCTGACAGAAGACTAACAGCACCAGGTTTGTCCTTGGGGACAGGAAGAGTTCTTCCCCCTGAGATCAGTTCTCAGCAACCTCTGAGATGGCTCCAGATTGAGGAGCTTGGGCAACTCCTGGGAGGCACGAGCACCCTGTGGGACAAGGAGATGGGTCTTGCTGACATGCTCAGGGAACAGCCGATCGCCAGCTCTGGGGTCAGGAAGAAATTTTCCCCCGGGGCAGATTGGCACTGCTCCCCGGGGGTTTTTTGCCTTCCTCTGCAGCATTCAGCATGGCCCTTTCCCAGGCCTCCTTCCGGCCATTTTGGCCACCAGGTGCCTGCTGCTCCTGCTCCACGGAGACACCCCTCACACCCCACATCTGGGAGGAAAAGCTTTCTAGGCTCCCAACAAGGGCACCAAGGCTGGTCACTGGGGCTTGCTTCTTGTCCTCTGTAGCACTGAGCACAGTCCCTTGTCAGGCTCCTCAGGGGCCTTTTGACTCCATTCTTGTGCCTCCAAAGCACCGCTCCTGCCCTGGCTGCTCTCCCAGGCCCTATTGCCCATTGCAAGCTTGGAGCCAGAGTAAGCTCTGCTCTTCCCTTGGCTCCATGTCCCCAGGGGGTCTTGCAAAAGAGCCTGTGCTTGGAAGGGCTCCAGGCTTGGGGCACCATCGGGAGCTCCCACCTTCCAGCTCCCCCTGTGCCCAATCCAAGCACAGGGCAGGCACAGGAGCACTTTTCAGGCATCACAGCAGTGAGGCGAGTTTTGGAAGGCAAAAGGAATGCTTGTCACTGCTGCATGTCCTGCTTTTGAATNTTGGGGGTGACCTGCTGGGGAGCAGCTCTGAGGAAAAAGATCTGGTAATCCTGGTGGACAACAGGATGCCCATGAACCAGCAATGGGCCCTTGGGGTCAAGAAAGTAAATGGTGTGCTGGGGTGCACTAAAAGAGTGTGGCCAGCAGGTGGAGGGAGATCATCCTTCCCTTCTACTCTGGAATACCTTGTCCAGTTCTGGGCTCCCCAGTTCAAGAAATGCACGGAACTGCTGGAGAGAGTCCAGCAGAGGGCTACAAAGATGATCAAGGGAATGGAGCACCACTCCATTGGAATGAGGAACAGCTGAGAGATCTGTCTCTTTAACCTGGAAAGGCCAAGAGGGGATCTTATCAATGCCTATCAATATCTAAAGGGCAGGTGTTAATAGGATGGGGTCAAACTCTTCTCAGTGGTGCCCAGTGATAGTACAAGGGGACACAGACACAAGCTGGAACACAGGAAATTCCATCCCAACATGAGGAAAAAACTTTCCTGTGAGGGTGGCAGAGCACTGGAACAGGCTGCCAAGAGAGGTGGTGGAGAAACTTTCTCCGAAGGATATTTAAAACCCACCTAGATGCATTCCTGTCCAGCCTGCTTTAGGTGAACCTGCTTTGGCAAGGATTTGGGCAAGATGATCTCTGACAGCCTCTTAAAACCCCTACAGTCCTGTGATTTTGTGATTCTCCACTTTGTCATCATTGTCCTTACCCCTTAAAGTATGGTATTAAGGGCAATGTCCAAGTTCTCTTAAATGCTAATACACACAGGGCATTCCCATAGAGCTTCTGTGGAAAATACAGGACTGGCCTGGATGGGATTAGGTCTGCCAAGGTCTACTCCTATTTGCTGTGTGGTGGGTCTTGGTGGAGCTTGGAGAAGGCAAGGGAAAGTCCAAGAGAAGAATTTAGGATCTTGTATATGTAATGAGGGAGAGAGGAGGGGCGCTTGTGCATTCCTCAAAAACTAACAGTACAAGGTGAGGACCGTACCTTCAGGGAAAACCCATTCTCAAACTGAGCTCTGTGTTTGCACACCCAATACAAGCTCCATGCAAACCTCTGTGCAAGTGGAATGCTACGCAATAGAAGGGCCCTTTCAGTCACAACAGGATTTCTCATGATGTGACTATTTTAAGGAGGCTGGCCAAAGTCATATCAAGCAAGAAATGGGCACAGCTGGCGTTCCTAATCTTTGGGAAAGGGGATGAAGAGCTGTTGTCCCTTACAGAGCTTCCCCAGAGCCCAGGTGCAGAGGAGGAAGGGTACACCAAGTGGAGGAGAGAGGGAAAAAGAGTTCAGTCCTTGGGACAGGGAGGGAGCAGATTGTTAGGAATGAGGCTTAACAGGAAGATGGGGAACCCTAGGTCTGCAAATGTTCAGGAAAGAAATGGAAGTCATCAGCTACCCTCCTGAGCGAGCTGAAATTCTGGAAGTGCTAAGGAGAATCCTTTCTGGGAAGTAAGATCGTAATGATCCAAACAATACTGTTTGGCCATTTTTGTAACTTTTTTGTTTTATTTGGGGGAATCTATATTCAGCTCCCGAGTAAATCTTGGCTAGTGATGAAGCTGGCTGAGGGGCCTGATGTACACTGCAATGCTGCACCCCAGTCACAGTCTTTAAAATCAGGGTCTTAGACTACCTTCTCTCCCTGCCCAAATGTATCCAGCAGGTTCAGGGCAAACAGAAAGTGTCTGATCATCTACTCCAACTCTCTGACCAATTCAGGCCCATCCAAAACTTAAAGCATGGTGGTAAGGGCATTGTCCAAATGCTTCTCGATGGCCGTGGGGCATCAACCACCTCTCCAGGAAGCCTGTCCCAGGGTTCAACCACCCTCTTGGTAAAGAAATGTCTCCTCATGCCAAGTCTGACCTTCCCCTAGCAGACACAGCTTTGAGCCATTCTCCTGTGTCCTGGCANCCAATTCAGGCCCATCCAAAACTTAAAGCATGGTGGTAAGGGCATTGTCCAAATGCTTCCGATGGCCGTGGGGCATCAACCACCTCTCCAGGAAGCCTGTCCCAGGGTTCAACCACCCTCTTGGTAAAGAAATGTCTCCTCATGCCAAGTCTGACCTTCCCCTAGCAGACACAGCTTTGAGCCATTCTCCTGTGTCCTGGCACTGGGTACCAGGGAGAAGACAGCAGCACCTCCCTCTCCACTTCTCCTCAGGAAGCTGTAGAAAGCAATGAGGTCACCTCTCAGCCTCCTTCTCTCCAGACTACACAAACCCTGTGTCTCACCAGCTCCTCAGAGGACATGCCTTCCAGCCCCTTCACCAGCTTTGGTGCCCTCCTCTGGACACATTCGAGGACATTCACATCCTTCCTAAACGGTGGTGCCCAGAACTGCACTCAAGGGCAGGCTGCACCAGCACCCACTACAGTGAGATAATCACTTCTTCTGACCAGCTGGGGATGCTGTGGTTGATGCACCCCAGGAGCTCGTTTGCCCTCTTGGTTGCCAGGGGTCACTGCTGACTCCTGTTGAGCCTCCTGTCAACTGCAACTCCAGACCCCTTTCTGCAGGGCTGCTCTCCAGCCACTCCTCTCACAATTTAGCCTTTGACTGGTGTTATCCCGTCCCAGGTGCAAAAGCCAGCATTTCTTCTTGTTCAGTTTCATCCCACTGATGATTGCCCAGTGCTCCAATCTATCTGGATCCCTCTGCAAAGCCTCTCCTCCCTTGAGAAAGTCAACAGCACCTCCCACTTCAGCATCAGCAAAGTTATAATAGTGCAGTTAACTCCTGCACCCACATCCTTGAGAAAAACACTGAACTGAACTGGCCCTAGAACTGAGCCCTGAGGAACACCCACAGGGGACTGGTCACCCTCTGGTCAAATGTAGTTCCATTCCCTACAACCCTTTCAGCCCTGCCACCCAGCCAGTTCTTCACCCAGTGCACTATGTACCTGCTCATCTCCCCATTGGACAACTTGTCCAGAAGGATGAAGTGAGGGGCACCACCAAAAACCTTACTAAAATCCACAAAAACAACATCCATCACCTTCCTTTCATCCACCTGGGAGGCAAAATGACCGAATGTAGAAGCTTGCTGAAATGCCAAGATGTGTAAGATGGAAATAAAAAAATTCTGAGACAAGAATCCACATTGGTGAATTTGTGATATACTTTCTCCTCACTCCTGAGTTCATTATACTATCCCTATTCTTCCACTCTCTTGTCCTTGTTTTAAATTATGTTTGTTTCCTATGTTAATGTATCACAAATGAGCACCAGCACAACTTGTGTTAGGTTTTTCCCTTCCAAGGAAAAGACACACAGTAGAATTCAACTGAGAAGAGTTAACACAAGTGATTTAAAAAAAAAAAAAAAAAAAAAGCTTTTTCAAAGGGCTCAGCAAAATCGAAACTGAAAGTGTCACATGGAGACAATTTTAGGAAAAGACAACACTGTTTTAGTGTAAAATACCGGAAAAAACGTATTTGCATCAAGTAACTATGCACACAAAGTAATATCATGTAATGATTGCTGTTGAAGCATATTTCAAACCTAGAACACTTGTTACCTATGTCTCTGAAAACACTAAATATTGCCGAAGTATTCCCACCAGAAAGCTTTTGTTTGAAGGTTAAAAATTATAATCTGAGAGTATTTTTTTTTTTTCAAGAAGTAAAATAGAATGACATGTCCAAGATGTTAAAGGATTGGGTCCACTTACATTATCTGTTAGTCTGTAGGAACACACTAAGTGTCACAGTAAAACCAGAATTCCTTACAAGATCAGAGCTTGCCATGGGAACTGGCATTAAAATACTAACATTCAAATATTTAAAATATACTGAAGCCAATACCTTGGACAGAATATCCTGTATTAACTGTAAAGATCGCTTTGGTACACCACATAGACAAAGTCCATATAAACTGAGAACATCTGTTACAAGCCTGTATGAACTTGCAGAAGTATTAGCAGAATTCTCTCCATGTGTTTTCTCACAGTCCCAGCATAAATCTAGATTGAGAGCCAACACAGATTAACCCAACTTTTCCAAAGATGAGGCAATGCTGACTGTGAATTAGGAAAAAGACCCAAACCAACCCCAAAAAACAACTGCCAAGCTAGAGACTGCCTCCAAAGCTTACCTAGACATGTTTTCTCTACTATAAATGAACCAAAACCATTCTGCTGACACGCTCTCTCCCTCTCCTGTTTATATAAATGAAAAAACTAATTTTCATTAAATCCACCTGTGGCAAACACATTACTAGTGACCTCCCCATAGTTATTGCTCCCTTTCCTGAAGGGCATCTAAATCCTTTCTGAGCTGCACTCATTCTGTCTCTAGGTGTAACACATCATTGCCTCAGAATCATTTCAAGGTTTCAATGCTTTTAAAAACCTCATACATTCTTTAAAAAGGCTCATACTCTCAGTTAGTCTGAAGTAACGATGTGTTCAAAACAACTGTTCCTTCGTAGATGTGAGGGAATATTAAAATAAAACAAAAGAACCACTAAAACTCAAAATCAGTGGCTGCACATGCACCGAGAGACCCCGGGCTCTGAATAATGAAATGGATTAGTATGAACTGGCATGAAGGTAACAAAGACCATCTGAAAATCATAGATTAGAACCATAGAATTGTCTAGGTTGGAAGCGACCTTTCAGATCAGCGAGTCCAACCATCAACCTAACTTTGATAAAAACCATCACTAAACCACAGAATCACAGAATTGGACTTGGTGATCTCAGAGGTCCTTTCCAACCATAACAATCACACACAAAAATACAACCCACTCCCTACTATCTTGGCTACTAGAGCATGCCCTCAAGTACCACATCTACTCATTTCTTAAATGCCTTAAATCAGGGATGGTGATTCAACAACCTCCCTGGGCAGGCTGTTCCAGTGCCTGACCACTCTTGCAGTAAAGGAATTCTTCCTAATATCCAGTCTAAACTCCCCCTGCTTGAAACTTCAGACCATGTCCTCTAGTCCTGTCATTATTCACTTGGAAGAAGAGNGGCAGCTCCAGCCACTCTGCCCCAAGCCTGTAGCGCTGCAGGGGGTTGGGGTGACAAAGTGCAGGACCTGGCAGAAACATGGTACGATAGACACCAATTCTGATTATTTTTCAGTCCAAAGAAAGCTTTCCCTCAACCAAAGAGTCTGTCCTTTGCTGTTCCTGACTTGCATATGATTATATTCCCTTTACATTTCATTTGTCTTCTGTGGCTCCCTTCCTCTCCAGCCTTATTCTCAAACCATCAAAGCACACCTTCCTACTCTGTCTGTAGGATATGGTCAGTCAGCTCCATAACGCCTACCCCAACATTCACTTCAGAGATTGCATGTAATTACACAGTTAAAGATGTACTTTATCTTACAGTCTATTCTCTAGGCTGAGTTCCTAGCTAGTTGTTTACTAGGGGAAAAAGGATTTAGATCATGTTGCATTCAAAAGGCACTGCATACACTTTAATCCAAGTAAGAGTGAAAAATGCAAACTGATGCATATCCACAAATTCCCCAAAGACAAGCACAAGATACAGTGCGTAAGTTTTTGGCAATACTCTAGCTTTTCAATTAAGCAACACAGCAGGAACTACAAGTTACAAATATGCAGCACATTTGAAGACTGGGAAGACTTCCCACCAGAGGGGCAGGGCAAGACTTACCAGCACACAGGAGAGAACTCCTTACAAAGAATTTGGCTTCACCCGAGTGTACAGAACTAGAGTAGCTTTAGTTCTGAACATTCAGGTGAAGCCAAAATAGCTCTGCTTGACCCTAAAGTAGTTCTTCCCTACCCCTCAGGCCAAAAGAACATTTCTCATCCCACAGGCAAGATGAATACACAAAAGTACACTTGTGTAAAAGCTTGTATAGCATCCAAATTAACTTCATATTTGTAATGCACATCTGGTTTCATACCAATGAGCCCTGAAATAAGTTGTCACCAATATTTTGAAGGACATACCACCAAGCAGATGGCTAGGTGTTGGACAAAAACAAAGCAAGAGCAGCTCTTAACTTGCCTTGGTTAGAAAGTGAGTAGAAACACAAGTATTTGTGCTTTTGCTAGCAACTTCACATTATTTTTGTTCTGCCTGCTTCCTATTATTTCTTTCACATGGGGTTCATGTTTTATTTTCTACAAAATGATTACAAAACTTAGTTCTAAATTCATGCTACTTGAGAAAGAACTGTATCTGAAAAAATATCTAGGTAACTGCTCCTGTAAAAAAAAAAAAAAACAACCACCTACTTTTTTGTTATTTTTTTCCTTGAGAAAGATATTTCCCCAATTTGCTATGCTCTAATGGTGACCTAACAGAAGTCAGAGGGAAGTTGCACACATCCCACATTTGTACTGAACATTTTTTCCTCAGAACACTGGAAGAAGCTGAAGAGTGCAGGACACAGTTTGCAAGCTAGAAGGAGAAAGAAAATAAAAGTCAATGTTTTGGGTCAGTAGGACATCTGTGGGAACAGCAATATCACCTTCCCCCATCCCGAGAGTGACTCACAGATTTCAGAAAGTCAAACCAAAGAGCTCTAACCTTGGACTATTTTTTCCCTGCAGCTGAACAAGCACTGCTAGTGAGCAGTGTCCTGCAGAACACTGCTGTCCTTTCACAATCACTTCACTTTTTGTTCTGCAAGAGCTGAGAAAATGGCTAACAGCTTGTAAATTTGGTACCAGTATTGCTTTACTTTTATTTTCATTGCCCCTGTCCCCTCTGGGTCTCTGCTTAACAGCATATTCCAGACTTTTTATTTCCAAAATGAGCAAGTAAGACTTTGTGTCTACATGTAAGCATGCTCAAACTAGACAAGGGAACCAGCATAGGAAGGAACTGTTTTTCGGAGTTAAACCAAAGTGACTTTGAAAATATGCTCCATGCTGAATTCGTGACACACTTGACAGCACGCTTGCCAGAACTCAAAATGTGAGGAGGTCAGCTTTTGTTTACTCAAGATTGTGATCCTAAATACACAACTATATTCTATTTTTAGAAAAATACCAGAAACTAACATACAAAAAGGATGGACTATGATATATTACAAAAAATATGCCTCAGATTTCAGCTGCACTCAACATATTTAACCATTACAAACTACAAAACTGAAGTGTGTGAATATTAATAGTGATAAGCCTTTAGAACATACAAGGAACAAGTATCTGTTACAGAATTGACAACACATCATCCTACTTGAGACTAATACATTCCAATTGATAGTATTTGCTTATTTAATTAATTAGCAGAACTAAGTTATTGTTTTTTAAAAAATAAAACATCACCTCTTTTTTGCTTTAGACGCCCTAGACTAGTTCTGCCAGAGACCTGAAACTACATCAGGATTTTAAGGTCAAATGCAATCAGCTCCCTACAGTTATATTAACATATGTATACAGTATTTTTTTTTTAATGTTTTATGTATATGTACACACACTAGTAACATGCAATATGCCTGCAAAAACAAACCCACACCCCAAAAAAGTGAGAAAAAAAAAAAAAAGAAGGCACCTATGTCTTGCAAAAGCAGGCAGAAAGGATAAGTGGGCATAAAAAGGGAGCAGTACAAAGATAGAGAAAAGACAATTAACAAACCTCCACCAAATCTGCTCTTAATTCTTATTCACGTCTATCACCTGCTCTCCAAGGCTGACTTTGTTACCCACCCCAAAGCAGCTGAAAGAAATAAAGATTTCACTTCCAAGCAACAAGGGCTTGTTTCCCAGAGTTAAAACAGCTGTAGGCCAAATAAGTCTTTTAGGTATCAAAAGCATGTTTATTTTGTCATGCCAGCAATTCTCCAAATACAAAGTAAGATTCTTTAAAGACACTTAGTGATTGCCTCAAACATCAAGCAGGATGCAGGTGTATCACATAGGATACTCACACACATGTTTGTTTTCTCCCATTCAACAACAAACATATGCCCCAGGGCTGCCAGCCAGATCCTACCTGGACAAGAAAAGCTCATCTTTTGCTAGCACAGAATTGCAGGACTCTTCCTGAAATACGTCAGTCATTGTATGTATTGATGGGAAATATTCAGGATTCCATCACCCCCTCAAAAGTTACTCAACAAAATGGTGTGATGGTTTTCTCCAGGCAAACTCAAGACTTGGAAATTCTTCAGAGCTCCTAAGAAATACAGGATTTTAAGAAACTATCTCGTATTCTGAACTCGATGTCAAACTTTTGTAAGATCTTTCACCCTTAACTCCTATTTTATAGCTCTTGAAGAGGCTTCAAAACAAAAGGAAGTATCAGGGTTTACATATTACCTCCTTTTTTCTCCTTACAAGGCTTAAGGGACATTGTAAGAAAATAATTACCTGATCCAAGCAGCAGCAAGTCCTAGCAAAGATCTACCTCTGAACTGTCAGCATAAAATACTTATTCTAACATACCTCCACATAATTCATTTAGTTTTTCTGTCAGTGGTAGAGATAAATTAACTCCCAATGTCTGAAGTGATGCTGTTTCAGGACTTCAGCCGGAAACAGAGTTAAGTGATCTTAACACGAAAAGTGTGACGTCATTACAAGATACCCATTTGCTTCTTTACTAAGATTATTTGGTTTTCAGCCCTTCATTTTTAATCTTACTCCTCACTAAATTTAACACAGCAAGGCAGAGAGGTAATACCTAGCAATGGTGCTAAAAGACGACTTAGGTTACTAAAAATCTGTTCTGAATTTGAAATAACGCAAGTAGTTAAATCAGAGCACACCTGACAAGTAGCACATCTGTGATCTTTTAAAACGATTCATTTAAGTCACTGAACACTGCTGGCTAACTATGCCAGATCACAGCTCCTGCTGTGCATTCACAAGTGTTGATGTACCATTACCATATCACCAATTTCTTCTGAAAAAGCACTGATAATACTGTACTCGCTGACTCAATTCACTGAATGAAATCTACCAATCCTGCTTCCTAGAAATGAGGTTTGTCCCTGTAAAACATTGCAAAAAAAAAAAAAAAAAAAAAAAAGAAAAAAAAAAAAAAAAAAAAAAAACCACCAAAAAAACAACCCACCAGTATGTAATATCATACGGTGTCTTACNAGTAGTTATTAAAACATATGCTTGACTAGTATGGTCTGACAAAGTTTAAGATGGTAAAGTCTTACTACATTCTTTCACGAGAACAAAGGTCTAGAACAATTGTGCTAAACTCATTTTGAAAAAACTCATGGCTAAACACTTGAGAATTTATTTTAGCCCAAATGAACCAAAAAGAACGCCTAATCCATCGCAAATAAGAGTTTAGTAATTCACAAATCTCAGCATCATTAAAAACGGCAAATATTTCTTTCTCAACATCCCAAATCTATGAAGAACATTTCTTGAAAAAGACTAATATGCAAAGAACAGAATAATAACAAAAAAAAAGTTAAGGATTTGTGCCACAACAGGAGGCCCAGTGGTGCATTCTGCCCAAAGTATCTGGCCCTGAAGACTATCAACAAACGAAACGTCAGTCTCTCTGCATCTGGACTACTCAAAATCGTAAAGCTGATGAAAAACATCCACTAAAAACACTAACTCTAATGGCTTATGAATAGAAACAAGCCTTCTTGCCACATTGGATCAACTAACAATCCCCCAAAACAGACTCACAACTAATGCTCAACACAATCCTACATCACATTATAAAAACCAAGATGACAATAACAACACATAATAAAATGTACTGGCAACACTGTGCAGAAATACCGTGATGGCCTTAACACCTCTAAGGACACCAACGTTATTTAAAATAAAAATAAAAAAAATAAATCCCTCTTTCTTCATGTTTAGTATTCGTGGTGTGTATTTTCCACGCTATAATCAATCGTTAAAACTGACTATCACAAAATTGGGAACAGACTCAAAGTCAGCAGTTGTCAATGAGTAACTTTAACTGCTAGTGTAGATCATCAAACTGTTGTAAACTTAAACCAGCTCACTCTGCAGGCATAACCCTGAAGATATATGCAAAAAAAAAACATTACACTTCAGGAACGAACAACCCATTTTCAACAGGGATGCTGAAATCAGGCAGTACCCCTCCAGAGCTGCCTAAATTCAAGTCTGACGCTCAAAATCAAACCCTGGTGTAATGTCTTCCCGTGCTGACAAACCAGAGGTTTGCAGGCCCCGGTTTGCTCATGCCGTTATCAGTAGGACAAACAGGTCACTCTGCCTTGTGGGCGAAGATGGATTTGCCGAATCAGGGTCTCAAAAAGATGGGGAAAACCAACCCAACCCCCTATCTAGCCTTCAGCTCCGACAGCAGCAGGAGAGGTGCCAGCCAGGCAGGAGGGGCAGAACACGCAGCTCCGATGCCCAAGCATCCCCGGAGCCTCTGAGGGAAGGGGACCCCCAGGCAGTGCCCCCGCCCGGCCACACTTTACCTCCTCCTTCTTCTTCCTGCCCCCACTTCTCTCTCACCTCCCCGGCAGAACAGCGCGTGCCTAACGGGGATGGGGGACGGGGACAAAACCGTTCCTGACGGAGAGGGCCCTCCTCTTCATCCCCCTCCCGGGAGAGCGGCGACACCGGGGCGGGAAGGGAAGGCCGCGACGGCTTGAGGCATGGCCGCGCGCTGCCACAGACAACCCCACTCGGCCCGGGCGGGCCGCTCCCCCCAGCCGCGGCCTCCTCGCCGGGACGGCGGCGACCCCCGTCGGAGGCGCGACAAGGCCGCTCCTCCGCCCGCAACGCGCCCCGCGTCCCTCCCGCTCGTCTTTCCCATCTCCTACTCCCCCCTCAACCCCCGTCCACTCTTCCCCTCGCTTCCCGGTGAAGGCCGGCGACGGCGCTTTACCTCAGAGACGCCGCTCCGGCCCGAAGAAGAAGGCCCGCAGCACGGACAACCACCGCCGCAGGCCCCGGGGACTGGTAAGGCGGGGCCCGGTACGGGAGGGAACGGGAGGCGGTACTGGGGGCAGGACTCAGCCCACCACCCCCTCCAGGACGCGCTGGCTTGTGGTTTTAAAGTTAATTAAGTGTGGTGACGTGAGTGGGGTGGTTGTCTCGGTAGTTCCTCGCCGGTGTCACTGCCCAGCCTGGCCGTGGTGGGAGGGCTCAGGGGACAAGCAGCGAGCGCTGGGGGCTCAGGCCGCGACGTGTGGCGCATGTTAGGGGGCCTCTTCTCTTTAAATGTGAACACCCTCGACTTGTGACGATGCAATCACAACGAGCTGTGAGGCCGGTTATCTGCCGTTGGCCTAAATTCTCTTTAAGCTCCTGTGCCTCGCTGTAGCAGAGCCCTGATATTTAAGAGAGATTAGCAACAGGAAATCCAAGCATGATTGGCATCATTGTGAAAATATGACAGAAACTCAGCCAGCTGCCTAAAAAACTTCCCTTTACTTTGGGGAATCACAGTCTCTGTCCTTATCAAAACCCAAAGCTTGTCAACTGCTGAAAGGTGTGTCTGTGGTTCAGTGTTGCAGGCTAGATCCACGATACGTGTCTTCTTCTGGAGAGAAGTCTTGTGAGGAGAGGCTGAGGGAGCTGGGGATGTTCAGCCTGGAGAAGAGGAGGCTGAGGGGAGACCTTGCTCTCTCCAACTCCCTGAAAGGAGGGTGTAGCCAGGGGGGGTCAGTCTCTTCTCCCAAGTCACAGGCCATGGGACAAGAGGAAATGGCCTCCAGTTGTCCCAGGGGAGGTTCAGATTGGTTATTAGGAGAAATGTTTCCACTGAAGGGGTTGTGAAGGCTTGGAATGGGCTGCCCAGGGAAGGGGTTGAGGCCCCCTCCCTGGAGGGCTTGAAAAGCCGGGTTGACATAGTGCTTAGAGACATGGTTTAGTTGTGGTTTTTATCAGTTAGGTTGATGGTTGGACTCTACAATTCTAACAAGAAATCATGGAATCAAGGAATTATCAGAGTTGGAAGGGACATCTAGAAATCATCTAGTCCAACTCCCCTGTTGCGTCCAGACACTGTGCTCTGCTGTACATATTGTTATACAGAGAAAAAAGAAGAGCAAAATAAACTTCCCCTCAGCTATTAGAGCAGGGAAGTGGAGGAAGTAGGATTAAAGGAGAAGCCTAGAAATAAAAGCTGCAACTCTGCAGCTCATGTTCACCCACCCCAGACTGCAAGACCCCATGCATCTTCAGGGAAATCTGGGCACAGCAGCAAGGTGTTCTAACCTGGAATTAGAACAGAGCTGGAAACAAGTACCCTAAGTGTTTATCATAAAAAAAACCCCACATGTTAAATGACAGCTGAGGTGAATTGTTTCATCCTTGTTCCACAAACCATGAACTTGAAATAAAATTCCCTGTCTGCTACTGCCTTTCTTTAATGGTCAAGGAGAGGAATTCCTTCAGGTGTGATGAAAATCTTGCAAGAACTTTTTTTTTAGTAATCATATATTTTTAATCAGAGTCTGTAAATACACTATTACTCCAGGCGCTTTTAGGCTTTTAACCCGTGTTAGTTTACCTTGATTTTCTTTGGGTTTTTTTCAGAGTTATTGTACTAAAGGTCACCTCAGGCTTTCAGACAGGTAGCTCTATTTAGGAGTTATTGTTAATTTTCATGCATCTGCAAAGATAAAGATCTTTGAATCTCAGTGGCAGCCTGTAAACTGAGGTTTGTACACAGGTAACAAAGTGCCTGCTCCACCTTCCAAAGGAGTGGAGCAGGTTGCACATAGGTCTCGGACAACATTCCACTTAAATTGTTACCTTGGACGCTGTTCACGTGTGCCTATTACAAGGCATTAAGGAAAGAGTGACTGTAATCTTCTGGACTAAAAGGAATGGAAAGAGAAGCACAGGATCAGGATTGATAATTTGCATCCTAAAGTTTTCCTCATTTGGTTTTCCTCTGCCTCTATTTAAGTTCCTATTTTCAGTCTTTAGGTCTGCTCCTGCTGTATAAAATGTAAGGCAAAAATAGGTTATTTGGCAGAATAAGTAGCCAGCAACCAGGACAGAATAATAGTTGTGTATCATTCTCAATATGCTTATTCTCAGCTCTATATTCTTTCTTTCTGAGGAAAAACCATTAGGGTTTGGTACTTTGATGGCTAAAGGAATACTAATTCCACATTCAAAAAGGCTATGCTACATGACAGATGATAGGTAAAATCTAATTAAAGCCATTTGACGTAAATTGCTTTCTAAAGATTCCTCAGCCTTAAGCTGTGGCAGGAGATTCGGCAGGAGGGATGACAAATGGAGGCAAATCTGCTTGAGCTCTTCCTCATGCTGCTCTGTAGAAAGCAGATGTGTCTCTCTCCGCTCTGCAATACCGGTGGAGGGGAGCTGGGGAAGGAGCAAGGTGGCCTTCTTGTCACTTGGCTTTACCAGGGGATGGATTGCGGTATAGAACTTCCTAACCTGTGCTAGAACTGGAATTGGGGGAATCTTTTCAGC
Organism: Nycticryphes semicollaris; assembly: GCA_013400055.1. NCBI lineage: Eukaryota > Metazoa > Chordata > Aves > Charadriiformes > Rostratulidae > Nycticryphes > Nycticryphes semicollaris. The sequence goes on from VXBJ01000255.1 coordinate 175,936, forward strand.
GTGATCCTTCACCCAAGGTCATTAGCAGTTCTAAAGGCAGGGCGTCTTGGTTAAGGCAGGGCACTGCCCTTTGCTGTCCACTCTGGCTTTGGGACATCTGTTAATTGTTCTCACAGCAGCTACTGCTCTAAGGTGAAGCCTGGGCACTGCAACAGTTATCTCTAATATGCCTTATGACATCAAGCAGGTGGATGTCAGAGGTGCCACTACTGATGTAAGAGTCTCAAGTATTCCTTCCTGCTCTTTCGTGCTGTGGTAAACAGCCCAAATGAGTCAGTTGGTTCCTGCAACAGAACATGCACAAATAATCCCGTAATTAAACATAGTGTCCAAAGGTAGGCACTAAGATATACAAAGTCATTACGTCCCCAAATCTCCTTTGAAATCAAAGGAAGTAATCTGCTGAAATACACTTAAGGAGGTGGTGGGAGGTTCATATTCCTGTGCGTGACTGGTTCTCAAACATCAAGCTGCAAACCTGCGACCAAAGACATCCCTTGCTAGCAGAGTTAACACCTCTGCTTCTCAAGCTCTTAATGTCTATTTCTTCTTTAAAAAAAGTTAAGTAGGGGAGTGAAGCACTGGGAGTGATCAGGTAACATCCCCATGGTGTTATCTTATTGGGAGGCAATCAAGTATTTCTACAAAAGAGCAGGAAGAAAATCCCTTGTCTAAGAAGTTAGGGAGTACAGTTAGGACTCTCACCTATCTTACCTATTTCACTTCATTCTTGTAGCTTATGTTAATGCTTTCTTCCATGACATGGTTCTATTTAAGTGGATAAAAGCACCCAGTATAGCAACTGTAAGTTTATCCTGTGGCAAGAAAATGACTAAGCAAAACCAAATGCCAAACTCCAGCCATTTGTCAGTTGTTGAAATAAAACCCAGGTTTTTTTACATTTTTTTTTTTCTTATGATGTGATGGTATCACTGCAAGCAGTAATTCCTGCTGAATATTCAGCACAGTAACTGAGCAGCACTGTTCAGCGTAGTTCATAACACCACTGTATTAAAAAGCTGATGTGCCACTTCTGCAGGCACTGTTTGCACGCCATGAAATTAGACACTTTCTGCATACCTTAGTTTTCTCAAGTGCTAAAAGCCCCCAAACTTCTAATATGGGCATGAATCAAACTTTATAGCCCTCTGCTCTAAAGAGAACTACTTCCCTGGGAAAGAAACAACCTCAAAATCCCACTCTCTGTGATGTTAATGGGAGCTTTATTTGACCAAAACCCACAGCAGTTTGCTAGTCAGCTGAATGACAGAAATGTTCTTCTCTGAGCTCTTGCCCTTCACCAAAGCAAAACAAATCCTATCTTTAAGATAAGAGCTTATTCACTTGGGAGGAAGAAAGCAGTGCTTGTACTTTAGTTTTAAACAAAAGGCCAGTTTGAATTTCTGTTGGCTTTTGGAAAGTGGTTTGAGCATGTAGAACACTGTTGAAACTTTTTGTATTTTCCACTTCAACTACCTTATCTTTCTAATGTGTATCATTATTTTCTGTTCATTTTCCCTCATCAGTTCCTCTCTGTTCCATCTACAGACACTCTGTGTCTATACATGACTTTTTCAGATTGTGCTTCCTTCTTCTTTTGTATTGAGCCTCTGCCCCAGGAAAAGTGCTCTCACCCACAGCTGGAGTTTACAAGTTTAAGGAGAGAAAAAATGAGCAACTTCAAACATTTAATGGAGTTTTTACAGTTTCCTTTGCCTAGAAACTGATGATAAACCCTTTACCTGTAACTAAAACCACCTATCTTTATCAAACTACCCTCTTTATGCAATCCTTATAGACATTAATAATTGTCCCATGTTTAGCTATGTTTTTGTGCATAAACTACTATATATACAGCCTACTGTATATATATAGTACACAGTATCTGTATGCTATGTATATTATATAGTATAGTATATATCTGCTTTATTCTCTTTTATCTGTTTTTATGTATTTCTGGGTTTAACTCTCCAGGGTTTCCACGTAAACAAGCTCCTTTATGCACAGAAATATATCTAGTAGTGATAACCTTAGGAATATGGCTATATGCTTGCAGGACCAAATAAACATCTGGTAGTTTCAGGAAGCTTAAAAAGGAAGGCATTATTTTTGTCATTCTTGTGACCAGACTTATTAAAACAAAAATGTTCAAATGAAAAAGGAGAAGTAAAAATTACAAGAACACCCCAACACCCTAGTCTGGAAGTTTTAAGTATGACCCTTTGATATGCTTTACTCAGCTAAAAAGAGGAAATATGTCCAGATCACTGTACAGAAACTGCCCCGTAAGCAAGAATGGATTTTTCACCAAACTGGACTTTACCCTAAAAGTATTTATAATGCTCATTCTGCAAAGCCCGAGACAGCACACCGGCAGAGTTAAGTTCAGTTGCAGCCTTCAATAAACAAATATACAATTACAGCATTATCAGTATGACTATCATCATCTCAGTAGACAGTCAATACCTCTCAGTTTTTAGACTTATGTGACTAACAACGTAGTACTAATAAATGAGTAACTGTTTCCTGAACAATTGTAATATATACAAAGTCCTTTGTCCCCAGTTATGTTCAATTACATCTTTCTGAACATAAATATACTGAACCCCAAGGAAGTAGTGTATATTTAAAGCACTGACAGCTCTAGAAAGGCTGAAAATGCTGACATGTTGATTCAGCAAAAGGGTTACTTTATAAGTGTGTTTTGACAAAAGTAGTTCAAAGGGGTGCTGAAATAGCTGCTGTGCATTTTTTTTTTCATCTTAAGTGGCCATAGAGTGAATAGGTCCTTCTAGCCCTTGTTTCCTCCTCCCTCTTCCTCCTCTCTGTTTTGCTTTAAGGATGTTCTAATAGGAGTACCACTGACATCAAACACATTGTTCCTGTCTGAACTACAAGTATCTTTCTGATCGAAACATTTGTGGGGAGTTCTGATAAGTGGATGAAAAAGTACTAAATCATGTAAATAAAAAATGAGATAAGCAGTATTATGCAAGAGGCAAGGACACCTGAAAAATTCAAATTCCTAAACCATGACTAAACCTTGTGCATTTTTTCTTTTTCCTCCATGCTTTAGCACATGATCACAGAAGTGGGTATCAGATTTTAAAGTATCTATGGTCCTTTCTCCCAAAACAATACAGACAAAACCAGCAGAGTAAACTGCAGAACCCACCTATTCATTTCCTGTAATCAAATTTGATGAAGTTTGTGTATTCTGTTCCTTTAACTCCCTCCTATCTGAAAGATGTCTTGTACCGCTTTCCAACTCTTTTACTGTTCCCACATTTGCAGTTTCATGTGAAATTCCTAGGCAGTTTAGGTTTGCTTTCTAAAATAACACACATGGACCTCATGCAATGTATTGGGTGCATTTTCAGTTGAATCTGGTTAGGTGACTCACGACTCACGCTAACCTGAGAGGAGGGCCCGGCGGAAACCACTGTTCAGTACCTGTCCTTCTGTTTAATCCCTTGCAAAGCCCCTTTTGGCTCAAGGGGGATATAAAGCATATCACAGAATCACAGAATGATGTGGGGTTTGAAAGGAGCTCTGGAGATCATCTAGTCCAAACCCCCTGCCAAAGCAGATCCCACACAGAGCAGGTTGCATGGGAACATGTCCAGGTGGGTTTGGAATGTCTCCAGAAACATAGACTCCACCACCTCTCTGGGCAGCCTCTGCCAGGGCTCTGCCACCCTCACCACAAAGAAGCTCCTCCTCATGTTTGGATAGAACCTCTTACGTTCGTGTTTGTGCCTGTTCCCTCTTATTCTGTCACTGGGCACCACTGAAATAAGACTGGCCCCATTCTCCTGACACCCACCCTTTAAGTATTTATAGGCGTTGATCAGATCCCCCATCAGCCTTCTCTTCTCCAGACATAAGTCCCTCAGCCTTTCCTCATCAGAGAGATGCTCCAGGCCCCTCATCATCTTTGTAGCCCTCTGCTGTACCCTCTCCAGCAGTTCCCTGTCCTTGAACATGGGAGGCCAGAGCTGGACATTCAGACAGTCCCAAGGTGTGCAGTAAGGATCTTTCAAGCTGCTCAGAAATTTAATGGCCTCACTCTGAATGGGCACAACCGGGATTCTGGCCCTTTGCAATTGTCCATCCATCAAACACAGAGGAGTTGATTGTTGTTGTTGCTGTCGTTGTTTTTTTGGCCATTAGCCACCTTCTGGCTAATGTTGACCAGAAACCAGAGGCTATGCGGCAGGCGGCCTGAAAGACGTTGTCGTTGAGCCACAGCTCGACCCCAAGCGGATGCCCGGCGGGTGGCGGGAAAGAGTTCTCCCGCGCCCCCCCCCTCGCCCGTCCCCCCTCGCCCGGCGCTGCGCACATTCGGCGGCGGCAGCGCGCCGCCTTTCCCGGGTAAAGGCATCCGAAGAGTTTATTCGGGGGTGGGAAGCCAGCCCCCTCTTCTGGACAACGGGCATGCTGCACTTTCTGCTCCCACAAGCAAAGCCGAGAAACGGCGGCGACGAGCGCTCCCTCTGAAAAGCCGGTCTCAGCCACACGAGGCGTTTTATCACCGTACACGGAGACATTTATCTTTTCCATGGTTGAATCATAGAGTGGCCTAGGTTGGAAGGAATCGTTCAGATCAGTGAGTCCAAGCAGCAACCTAACTCTGATAAAAACCATCACTAACCCATGTCTCTAAGCACTATGTCAACCCGGCTTTTCAATCCCTCTAGGGATGGGGCCTCAACCCCTTCCCTGGGCAGCCCAGTCCAAGCCTTCACAACCCTTCCCCTGGCAACATTTCTCCTGATCTCCAATCTGAACCTCCCCTGGCACAACTGGAGGCCATTTCCTCTTGTCTCATTGCCTGTGACTTGGGAGAAGAGACCAACCCCCTCCGGCTATACCCTCCTTTCCAGAACCAGAAGGTCTCCCCTCAGCCTCCTCCAGGCTGAACACCCCCAGCTCCCTCAGCCTCTCCTCACAAGACTTGTTCTCCAGACCCCTCACCAGCTCCATTTCCCTTCTCTGGACCCACTCCAGCCCCTCAGTGTCTTTTTTGTGTGAAGGGGCCCAAAACTGGACACAGCCCTTGAGCTGGGGCCTCACCAGTGCCCAGTATTGGGGGATGATCACGTTCCGAGTCCTACTCCCCACCCTGTTCCCGATGCAGGCTAGGATGCTGGTGACCTTCTTGGCCACCTGGGCACACTGCTGGCTCCTATCCTAGAAAGGATGCCTAGAAATTCATTTGGCCCTGAAAATTTAGATGCTGGTTGCTGGAGATGAGAGGAAGACGCCTAAAACCAGCATACACCGATATAAGGCTTTCAGACTTGTGAAATACCTTGTCAGCCTTCATTTGTTTGTCAGCCCAGCTAAAAAACTGCACTATTCTCATTCTTGGAGTTCAGTCTAGCAATCCTGAACCATTGCACTATGAAAATGAAAACATATCATCTGACCCACTACTGCTGTATTTGAGTTACATATTGTAGAAGCTTTACAAAAGAAAAAGAAACATTATTTCCAGGGGTTTTTTTTCCAGTATTTCCAGAAAATAACACGCTGCAGAGGAAAATCCTTGTTTTGTGCAGTCACATTATCAGAGAGGATAGTTTCATTACTTCTGTCACAGTGATCTGCGGCTTTCTAAAAACAGGGCTGGATGCAGCAGATCAAGTTCACACACATGGCAGATAATAAAGGATTATTTTTTTTTTAGGTAGTGAAATGTAGATAGGAAACATAGCACATTTCATAACTATTTGTATCCGTGTAGATAAATGTGGATAAAGAAATTAATGCAGCAGGCATCAAGAGCATTATTTTTCTTCACATATTTATTAGAGAAAGTTACTTAGTATGTAAGAGGAGAGATCACATTTTATTGCCTTTTATGCTGAAGTTGTATTCAGATGTAATTTATTTGCTGTAAAGGTTCTGCAACTTTAAAATCACACATATTTTTATAATGGCATATACTGATACATATTGATAGCAATACAAACAAGATATAGACAGCACATATCTACTAGAATACCAGTTAAAGAAGAGGAAACCAAATCATCAGCTTCAAAAAACTAACCTTATGTTTAGAAAATGAAACTTTTCTAGAGATTAAGCAAATGTTGATAATAATTCTTAAACGTGATGAATAAAACTCCTAAAAGAAACTACTTTGAGCTCAAAGAGACTGTAAACATAAAGTGTTTATAACTTGAAAATCTTTATATTAAAGTTAATTATTTCATTTGCAGAATTATGTGCTTGGTATAGGTGCTTGAAAAAGGCTGCTGCACTAAAGCTGTGTTGAACTCTGCCCTGTGCTACAGAAATGGGGAAGAAACTCATGTTTTTCAGTCTGTGATACAGGACCCTAAAACCATCTCTTGTTACGGTGGGGAAATCCCATCCGTTAGGTAGAGAGGACAGAGCAGTGCAAGCAACTGTGGGCTGCAACCTCTGCTACCGGCTCTGTGGGAGCAGGATTGGATTTTTTTGACATATATTTTGACTGGCAGTTTTTTTAGGTAACACAGCCAATTCCCTTTCCAACACACAGAAGAAACTCTTGAATCGTCATCTCATGGCACTGAGCCTGCAAAACTCTGTCCCCTGTGGGGCCAGGCTTTGATTTTGAACTTGCACCTTATTAACGATTGCTGTTGTTGACAGGGTTGTGACTTCATAACCACAAGCTTTATTTGCTCAGGAATACCTCATTGAACTTCTTCTAAAACTCTCCTGCCCTGGGCAGTGTTACGTCTTGTCCCACGCCAGGCGTCAAGGGCAGATGTGGTTGGTGCGTCGCTCCCATCAGTGAGGGCTGATGGAGACGGTGCCTTCCTCCTGGCTCTGCTGACTTCTTTCTTCTTGTGTACACTAAGATCACGCTGCAATTATCGCACATTTCCCAAATGCGTTCATGGTTGCACATTGTTACTTCCTTGCTGGGAAATACTGTCTTGTTCTCTTGCTGTGATTGCCCTGGAGGGAGAGAAACAGGCACGCAATTAATGGGTGGTTATTCATGAGTGGTTATTTGGCTCCAAGCTGGCACCTGTTGCTACACAATGGCATTGAGAGCTTAAGCCTTTCCCACACTGGGCAGCAGCTCTGCCAAAAACTGGTGTCTAATCATATGTGGCGGCAGGTGATGTCTGTAAGCATGGTGGGCACACAGGCTCATCACCTCCTGAGCCTTCAGGGTTCTGTAGTTGTACTGGGCAGCAAAGTGATGGGGAGGGTGTTGTGTCCCAGTTGGTTTCTTGTTGGTTTCTCACAGAAGATCATTCCTCCTGGGCTCATTTCAGACCTTGGGAAGCTTTGGAAACTGCACCTCCATTTTGTTATTCACTGGGTTGGCAGGAAACACTCCTAGGATCTTCTTCGGGGACACAGGACTTAAAAGCTGCTCTGTTGAGCTGTTAAAGGTACAGACCAAGTTACTGTGTTTGAAGATGGTGACAGTTCAAGGGGGCTGGAATAGGGACTTCCATAGGTGAAGGAAGGATCATGAAGAATATGAGGAGGAACTTCTTCACTTTTTAGGGTGGCAGAGCCCTAGAATAGACTGCCCAGAGAGGTGGTGGAGTCTCCATCTCTGGAGACGTTCGAAACTCACCTGGACATGTTCCTGTGCAACCTGCTCTGTGTGGGATCTGCTTTGGCAGGAGGGTTGGACTAAATGATCTCCAGAGGTGTCGTCCAACCCCATATCATTCTGTGATTCTGTCAACAGTTCACATAAACATGGCAATGCTGTTGCTTTCTGTAGGTGGGTCAGACTACATCAGGTGTGTGGGAACACACATGGAACAGGAGGATGTTAACTGCAAAAGTGCAGGTGAGGTATGAAATGCAGAAAACAAGGTGAGCCTCTAAGGAGTGCTGCTACTGCAAGAGCAAGGTTCTAAAACAAAACCTCAACATCCGTTCATAACTGACTTACTGACTTCTGATCTGCATGAGGAGCTCCCAGAGATTATTGCTGGGATAATTCTGATAACAAAAATGAAGTCACTACAGCAAATGTGTTACCTGTTGCCTAAATTCACAAGGTTAACAAATACAACTGGGAGACAAGCTGGCAAGGACTGTGGGGCTGATGGTTGGACTCAATGATCCCAAGGGTCTTTTCCAATCTGAATGATTCTATGATTCTAAGGATGGAAAAGTGCAGGTAACAGATAAGGAAGTGCAGATAACAAAGCAACAAATCAGAAGAGAAAAAATTATTCTAGGGTCAAATGTAAATGTGTAAGAAACTTTTCTGTTTAATGGGTACCTTAATAAAGAGGAAGTCAGCAAAGCATTTTTCATCAGACAGGTCCCATACAAAATCACAGTCAGCGAAGGGAGCTTTAAAAGTGATTATCCCCCTGGTGAGGCCCCACCTCACCAGGGCTGTGTGCAGTTTTAAGCCCCTTCCCACAAAAAAGACATTGAGGGGCTGGAGTGGGTCCAGAGAAGGGTAATGGAGCTGGTGAGGGGTCTGGAGAATAAGGCTTATGAAAAGAGGCTGAGGGAGCTGTGGATGTTCAGCCTGGAGAAAAGGAGGCTGAGGGGAGACCTTCTGGTTCTCTCCAGCTCCCTGAAAGGAGGGTGTAGCCAGGGGGAGTTGGTCTCTTCTCGCAAGTCACAGGCCATGGGACAAGAGGAAATGGCCTCCAGTTGTCCCAGGGGAGGTTCAGATTGGTTATTAGGAGAAATGTTTCCACAGAAAGGGTTCTTAAGCCATGGACTGGGCTGCCCAGGGCAGGGGTTGAGGCCCCATCCCTGGAGGGATTGAAAAGCCAGGTTGACATAGTGCTTAGAGACATGGGTTAGGGATGGATTTTATCAGAGTTAGGTGGGTGGTTGGACTCACTGATCTGAAAGGTCCTTTCCAACCCAGACAATTCTATGGTTCTATGATGGCCAAGTTAGAAAAGTATGTTCTACTGATGTTGGTAGTATCTATTAACAAAGCAGACAAAGCTAAGCAAGTCATGTGTTGATAAATTATGGCAGTGTTTTCATAGACTGTTCTGCTTACAACCTAAAAAAAAAAGCAATAAGGAAATGAAAAATATTTGTTTTTACTGATTGAAATCCTGCGTATTGGGCACTAGAACAGAGTTACGGTAAGCCTGAACTTTTCACATCTCATTCACAAGTGATGGGACGGGACAGAAAGCTGATGTTTCAGTTGCGGCTTGGTTCTACTCTATTGTATTTTATTATAATTACACTGGTTTGAGAGTGAAATTACTGATGAAGTGGCGCATGATTCCCATGTCAACATAAAACCTCTACAAACAAGGATTTGGTCTCTAAAATACACACATCACAACATACTATCCTATCATTTACATCTGACAAGACATATCCAGTGTTTTGGTTGGCCATCAAATACAAGGGGATCGCCAAGTTTCCGATAGCTTCACTTTCCAAACTTTAAATGAGACTTCAAAAGCTGTAGAAATGCAATACGGGATTATGAAGTCCTATACATACAATATCAAATCTTTCAAGAAGGAAGATCTGTGGGTGCAATTATTGTTATACTCACTGACATAGTTTCTGGAAATTGCTTGGGATTTGTTACGAAGGCTTTAAAAAACTTTTCCATCTGTTCTTTCTCTGGCTTATTTTAGGGTGCATTTATAGAAAATGCATCCACAATATATCATGGCCACAATACACAGATATTATTTGAAATATGTATTTCCACTATAAAGCTATGTTTAAGGTAATATGAACACTGATTTCCTTAAAGAGGCATCCAAACTGATGCTAGGACTTAGAGTGACTGAAAACTCAGACCAATAGACTTGGTTAAATAAGAGTATAAAGAAAGGAAAATTCACTTGGTCCTTAGTCTCAGAAGAATGAACATTGTCCGCTTGTTCAGTGCAATTCTCAAGCCTGGGAAAGGACTGAGTTTTTCTTTAGACAGGCATACTTCAGCAAAACAGGATCTAATCCATGGAAATACCCATCCTGCAAAAAATGGTCATCTATCCCACAAAAATTAGGAGGCTGCACATCCTGTGGTAAGAACAGGATAGTTATTACAGGTTGGTTATTAGCCAGCCAAGATGCTGACACCATGTAAAACACTGCAGTAAGTCAGTAAGTAAGCTAGGGTCCTGTAAGTACATGTTTTCCTCATGCTAAATTGGTTATCCAAGAGATCAGGTATACCAGACGTCTTCTTCAGCTGCTTTTCAGGATATATAATACTAATGTGTAATTGAGATATAGTGGTTCAAGTTGCAGATGAAAAGAAATCCTCAGAGGACCAAGGGTCCAAGTCATGGTTTAGGCAGTAGGAGTGTGAGACACCTGGGCTGCAACCAAAGATGTCGTCTTTAAGAGGAAGCAGTAGGCCACTTTCAGGAACAGCTATTGCACATTAGGCAGCGAATTTTGCAAGCATTGCTAACCCCATTGACAAAAACTGTGCAGCCGGCTGAGGATCAATGCAGGTTCTAAAGTGCTGTAGTGTCATCAGCAGGAAATTAACTTTGTGAGCAAACAGCAAAAGAGTCAAAAGTTCAGCAGACAGCTCTGGAGAAAATTTTGTTTGGTCGGTTGCTAGCCATAAGCTACTGCTAAGTTTCCATCACGGAAGAAGGGGAAAGTGGAGGGGCTTGTAGCTGTTTGTTTTTTTCATGATTAAAGGCATTTGTGCAGTTGTGAAGAGAGAGATGCTTTTTTTCCTCCTGGTTATGCTTAAAGTCTTAGAGAACCTTAATGTTCCTGTGCACTGCTGAAGCTCCAGCAGAGCTGTGGTGCCAAGAGACTACCTCTGTACCCTCGGGAGATTTTCAGAGTAGGAGTGGCAAGTTGGCACAAATCTTCTTTAGTTTATGGAGGATGAACATTGCTCCACCTCTCTGGAGGACTTCTACAAGCAAAGCAATCATAAAATATAACTAGAAGCTGGAGGGATCTTGAAAAAAAAAAAAATCAAAACACCTTCTAGTCTACCATGGTTTGCTTTTACAAGGATGTGTATACAAGGAAAAAGTTGTGTTCCCTGGCCCTTGCTCTTCGGCCCAGGACTAACCTCTTCAAGCTACATGTAGGATATGCGTGGCTGCTCAGTTCTGTGACAGTGGCTTTGCTTCTCAGCCTCAGCTTCTTCTTCTCCTCTGTCATCTTTGAATACAGTGTTGAAGCACATCGTTATTTTTCTTTTTAGACACCAGATGTAAGCCTAGGCTTGCAGCCAGCTTCATGTATCCTTGAACAGGAATAATAAGACAGACCTTCTGGGAAGAGCAAAGCGAGGAGTTCAAAGGGCAGATATGCTTCCAGCTGCATTTATGTTCTGCTTACACAAGCTTTAGCACCCACAGCAAAACTTAAAAAAAAAACAAAACCAAACCATTGGAAAGTAAAGCTAAGCCCTACTGCAGGTAGTTAGACTGCCATCACAGAGGAGCAAACTGTTACCAATGTGTTGGTTACCAAGCCATCCATCATCTTTTGCCAGTCACACTAATCACAACATTGTGCAGCATCACGTAGAACGGAGGGTGACATGTCATCCCCAGAGAGTGCACAAGGAGCATCCTGGCCCAGCAAACGGCCCTTGGGCTGCTGAGTTCACTCCACCCCACTGAACTGTGAAAAAATATCAGCTGTGGAGGGAAGGGAAGGAGGAGGACAGCTTTATTTGCTCATGCATGGGCTGAGAAGAAAAGCAGACATCTCCTGCCTCCACTTGTAAGAGAAGACCCATGGGATAGATGAGGACTAGGGAATGCTGCCACCAGTCTCCCTCCCTGAAGAAATAAAGGGAGGGGTTGTTAATAAAGGGAGCGTTGTTAATAAATTGCTGTTGGTTTGAGCTGCTTATTGCTGAAACCGATGGTGATAAAACTGCTTTTCCTGAAGAATGTGGCAATCAAAATAAGGCCTTCCTTCTTTTTGTGACAGCCTGGGAACTTGCTAGCGGAATTTCCTAATGCGTTTCCTAATTTCCTAATGTATTTCTGGCACATTCATCAGGTGCTTGGTAGAGTTTAGGGACATGGTGAAATCTGAGGGTGCTGAAGGGATTGAAACAGATGTTTCTTGATGTGACTGCTAAAAAAGAAATGCCTAGAAAAAAAGGCTGGAAACCAAACTTTTATCTCCACAAAGCTCTAGTACTGGCAGTCCTCAGTGTTGCCTGTTGCCTGGAGCTGTGCTACAGTGTAAGTCTGGATGGGTGGGAGGTCAAGAAAATAACATGGGTCTGCAGAAGAATAAGGTGATGACTGAGCAGTTGTGGAGTACTGAGTAGCAATGGGATAGTAGCAATGTCCGCATGGTCAGTAACAGGCTGAGAAGACAGTGGATAGGTTCACAATCACCTGGAGGGTTTGGCAGGCATAAAGTAGTGGCTTTTGGAAGTGTTGTTTGTTCGTAGTTCGTAGAGGGGTGTAGGGATAGCTAAGTCCCCACTGAAAAAGCAAAACTGGTTTTGATAATGATTTGAAACAGCTTTTTGTTCCCCACATTGCTGACCCCTCTCGCTGCATCAAAAATGAGGCCAAGAGCATCAGCATCTGCATCTTGGCAACCAAGGTCTGTAGCATCCATTGTTCTTGACTGTTGTCAGATTGCATTATGGGTTTCACAGGACCATGACTGTTTGAATGGAGCAAGCATATGACAGGTTTCAGGCTGAACATAAGTTCACTCTTATTATGACCATCCAGGTCCAATTCAAGACCATTTGTCCCTAACATAAGCAAGTGGGTCAGAGTGCTCATTGGTGATGAACACTAAGAAATTAAATTCTTCTGAGTCTTATTCTTCTTTTTACACCTCTGGGACTGAAGAATTTGAATTACTGATTTCTTGCAGCCACTTCTGACTAGCCTTTAAAAACATTCTGGGTCGCATTTCTCAATATTTTGACAACATGGTTGTCTTTAGGAAGGTCTCCTGGCGCCCATCCATTTGACAGACGTTCATCAAAACATACCAATTTTTTTCAGGGTCTGCTGTGCTTCAGATGCCTAAATAAATGCTGTCAGGACCCAGATATGCAAAACCTGAATTCTTATATGGAGTTTCTCTTTTGCCTCAAAATCCCACCCAAGCCTTTCACTGCTGAAGCTTTTAAGCCAGTTCTCTAGATCTAGGTTTCTACGCACTTCCAGGCTAAGGATGCTGAAGAGGAACGCTGCCTTCACAATTTGTCTGCTCTCTTGAATGTCTTACATCTTTGTGGTTTGGGCAAGGAAACTGAGTTTTCCTCTTTGCTCAAGAAACCCATAGGATAGGGACTACTGTGCCTCCTGAAGCTTGTTGATACTCTTTTGAGATTTGTATTGGCTGAAAAGGACTTAATCAGTTTTACGTACAAAAATATTTTAAATGCAAATCTTTTTTATTTTTTTTAAGCCATATACCAAAGAACCTCAAATCTTTGCATCAGAAGAATGTAATGCACAAATTTATGTAAACCTGTGAAGTCAGGAACTATTAACATGGGAAACGGTGCTGTGAGGGCAACAGGTTTTTAAATAAGAGTCTTGGGGTTCTGTATCTAGACTATGTGCATGTAACTCCCATGAAGTCTAATTAATCAGCCACGTGTAAGCTTTAACCCTTTCTAGATGAACTGCATTCTTCATCCCATCGTTTGCTGTGGAGGAAACCAGAACAAAATGTCACAGTGCGAACACAGGGTCTTGTTACAATGATTAGGCACAAAATACATGTATTTGTTTTCCAGTGGTCAAAGTGGGGTTTGAAACTTGATATTACTTGTGGCCAAAAAAATATTTCTGAGAGGACTTTTGGTCAAAAAGGGAGACTATGTACTCACATGGTTGGTATGGCCTAGATATACAACAGAGTATGCAATATAAGCTTTCCCTTAGCTTATTAAAAATTCTCATGTATAAAATAAATTAATATTTTTTAGTTTCATAAAATTAAAAAAATTAAGTGTAACTAAGAATTGCACAGCCATTTCCTTGTTAAATGACACACAATGAATTTTTTTAGTATCTTTTTTTTTCCCTACAAAAATACCTGCCAGCAATGAAATACAATGTTGTGGGATTAACATAAAAGGGTTGTTTAACATGACAAAAGCAATAAGAATCATTCTGACATGACGCTAATCCTTGTACATCAGAAATTTTTGTATATCAAAATGCAGAAATAGCAAAGGTCTTTAACAGCTTTTTAGATGGTACCTGGTCTGTTAAAATATGTGCTGTGTTTGTTTGACAGACAGCAGGGACACAGGTGGCTGCTGCCTTAGTGAAAGATAAATCAGTACCCCAATTGCAGGGGAATTTTTTCTGAAACAATTCACTGGGAGAGCAGGGTGTTGAAGGATGAGGTGGGAAGAGAGACAGCAGAGTCATCATGAAATTTTAAGCAAAAGACAGATAAAAATCTATGAAATTGCTGGTCTTCAGAAATAATTGTTAACCCAGACCATACAATATTTGTTTTAATTAACATAGGCAGCTCCGTTTTCCCTGCAGTCAGCAACATGAATTGTCAGACCAGGATTTTAGAGCAAATTTTGGCATAAACTGAAAGGAGACTTGATACTCACTGAAGTAAAATTCTGTAGATACGTACAGCAAAACGAAAATCCTGAAAAAATAAAAACATTAGTAATTATAATTAACTTGTTTTTTAAAAAAAATCTGCATTATGTGTCTTTATGAGGTATGGTCAGTGAACTGGCTGTTGGGCCATCTTTGACCATCCTTCATTAAGGAAGTGATTGCTCAGATTCCGTAAATTTACACTTCAAAGCCAATGGTCTGACAAAACAGCTTTGCTAACAAGGAATTTTAAAAGGGTGTTCAAGAACCTGGTTGGGTAGTCTTGTAATCAGTGGCATGATATACAGTGTTTATGTCGTGTGGTGAATTTGCCTTGTTTTCTTTGCTGCCAGAAGGCACTGTCTTTATTCAAAATGTTCTCATAATAACTAAAACCCTGTAATTTTAAAAACATAACTACTGCCACTGAAAAGCATCAGGGATGCAAAGTATGAGATTCAGTTTTGAAGCATGCGACGGGAAGGAACTGACAACCAAGAAGGAGAAAGAATAGAAGAATTAGGAGGATTCGTAGCCTGTAACCACCAGAAGTTAAGAGACCAAACAGTACAATGTGTGGATGGACATGGACCCGAAAGGAGGGTGTAGCCAGAGGGGGTCGGTCTCTTCTCCCAAGTCAGAGGCCATGGGACAAGAGGAAATGGCCCCCAGTTGCCCCAGGGGAGGTTCAGATTGGAGATCAGGAGAAATGTTTCCATGTAAAGGGTTGTGAAGGCTTGGACTGGGCTGCCCAGGGCAGGGGTTGAGGCCCCATCCCTGGAGGGATTGAAAAGCCGGGTTGACATAGTGCTTAGAGACATGGGTTAGTGATGGGTTTTATCAGAGTTAGGTTAATGGTTGGATGTGATGATCTGAAAGGTCTTTTCCAACACAGACAATTCTATGAGTCTATGATTCTTTCTGGTGCTCATAGAAACAACTGGTATCAAGGTCTTGGCATAGAAAAGGGAGAGAAAATACATTCCTCCCACCTTGAATGAGATACCTCATGCATAAGCTGAGCCTGCAAGGCTTATCCAGCCTATGTGGAGGGAGATTGCCGAAGGTGATGTTCTGTGTCAGGCAGTGCTTACTGTGCTAATGGCAGGAAATTGGAGGGGCTGGCACTAGGAGAGCAGTTCTTTCTTTTCCTTGGTGCCAAGATAGAGCTGGAGGAGCAAAGGCAGCTGAGCCGAGCCATGTCGTGATGACGCGGATCTGTGTTAATGGCGAACAATATGGAAATAGGGAAAGGAGAATGAGAAGCAAAACTCAAGCCCTCACAAAGCCACCAGAGCAGCGCTAATGAATTAATGCCCCAACAGTAATGCTTAGCTGCAATGCCTTTCCCCCGAGTAAAGTTCTTGGTGACACTGACCTACCCAGCAACTGCCCTCCACCAGGATACATCCTGCCCTGTCTGTAATCACACCCAGAGAGAATTGGTTGTAGAGGACATATAGCTGTAAATACTCTAATTTTTTTTTCCTAACTCTGAATTATTTGTGCTGAGGCAAGAAGGTGACCACAGGCCACTGAGACCACCTGCTGCTAAGCTTTTCTATGAGAAGTTTCCTCACTGCTTTTCCTCATGAATGCCCGTTTTGCCCATTGCATGCCCATTTTGCCCATAGAATGCCTTTGCAGCTGGCTGGCTTGCTGTGACCCTCTTCCAGTCATTTCCTCCAGCCATGCTGGCTAGGGCTGACAGTCTGCTTCAGCAACTGATTTCTTTAAAGAGTGTGCAATAGCATGCAGGATCCACACAGAGTCCTTGCCACATAAAACATGCCATCTTCCTAAAAAGGAGTATTTTGCTTTCTTAAAAAAAAAAAAAACATCTTTGCCCAGCGTTTTGCCTAGTCTAGTGCTTTAGCCTCTGAATAGGGTGGCCAGGCACTGGAACAGCCTACCCTGGGAGGCGATTGAGTCACCATCCCTGGAGGTACTTAAGAAACGTGTAGATTTCAGGGCATGCTCTAGTGGCTGAGATTGTAGGGGTTTTTTTGTGTG
Source organism: Nycticryphes semicollaris (assembly GCA_013400055.1). NCBI lineage: Eukaryota > Metazoa > Chordata > Aves > Charadriiformes > Rostratulidae > Nycticryphes > Nycticryphes semicollaris. The sequence continues at coordinate 192,477 of VXBJ01000255.1, forward strand.
TGGATGGTTGGACTTGATGATCTCAGAGGTTCTTTCCAACCATGAAGACTTTGTGATTCACTCCAGGCATGTCGTGTACACTGGAGTTGCCTATGGTTTTCCCTGAAGAGTAGTAAATGTCCAAGTTTCCTCATCTATAGGAACTCAATGTTTTTTAAATGAAATGTCCCAAGATATGGTATCAAAGGTATCTATGAATTAGATCCATGTAGGGCCACCCCCTGGTTTCTTTACATTGTCCCTCTGAAGGCTGGGATGGAGGCATTCACCAGCCACCCTGGGCTCTTGGATGGGAGCTGCACTTGCCTCAAGCCATCAGTTCCACCAGTTATATTTCTTTAGTGAGTATCATCATGGCACTTTTTGCAGATATTTCACTGCATGAGCCTGCATGGTGTTATGCACTCCCCCTGCCAAAACCTCCGTGCTGCTTTTAAACATACTCACAGGCTATGAAAGAATGGTTTTCTAGTCTTCTCTTCATGTATTTAGTCTGTACACAGGGCCCTTAGACACACACAAGTACACAGACGTACATATATATGCACATCTATAACACGCAGAGACACATGCATTAACTTGTTTCCCAAGGCAATGAAGTGTATCTAGGATATGCATGATTTTATTGTTCTCTACGTTTTTGTTTTCTTGCATGATGTTTTCCAATAAAAGTCTGAAGGCAAAACCCACTTCCTGGTAAAGGCAGAGGAAGGGGAAGAGCAATGTACACCTTGGGCAACTGAGCTATAGGAATTGCACTTGTGAAGCAAACACCAAGGCACAAAGATGGTTAATATCCCAATTTACTGTGTTGTGTATGGTGAAAAAAAACCTGGGGACAGGGAAATCGGAGGATCCGTTAGCTGACTCTGCTAAATATGCAGTCACAGAAAATGGCCAGATAGATCACTGTGTTGAAAGTAAAGAAGAGCAAAACCAGCCCTTTTGCCCAGCAGAATGAAAAAGAAAAACTTCAATGTTTAATCTAAGTCTTTTTTTTATGGGCTTTAATCATAAATACAGACACCCTAATGGTTACTATGATTTTCCTTTTGGAAGGTGGGGGAGGGGGTGCATGTATTTAGAGAATTTCAAGGCTAATCTTAGAAATGCTTCTTGTCTTAGTGACCAGTGTGGTTGCTTTTTTTTTTTCTGTGTTTTTTGTTTTTGCAGAAGCTAAAAATAATTTAATTCGTTTGTGTTAGCAAGAAATGCTTGGTTTTTCTTCTGCACTGCTATGTGGCATAGTCAGGGATGTGGGTTTTTAATGGCCCGAGTAGTTTGTGCTTTGTCCCCGCAGTGTCATCAACACCATATGCTCCAATGTACCCTTATGTTTGTACAAGAAAATGAAACCTCCAGGCGCTGCAGCCTTTCCTTTAATAACTCTTCCACCTGCCGGACCTGAGTCAAAGTTGGACTATACAGCTTTCTAGTGTTGTAGAATGCTTTGCCAGAAAGCAGAGTTTAAAAGCAACAGGGGTCGCTCACAGGTGCCTTTGATACTTTTGTGATTCTGGTTTTTATTAATCTTTCAATATTCCTCACATTGGTCCTCAGAGATATCACCTTCACATGATAAAAAAAAATTAATATATTAAAAGACATTCAGGTGAAGGGCAAGGCTTGCAATGTCTGAGTTTAAACAGATTTATGGACAAAAGGAGCTGCGTGACCCTGGTGCTGAGTTATTGTTAATTGCAAATGATGAGCCTGAGAAATTGAACAAGAGTTCCTGGCTTACACCACCATCTGTAAATCTTTTAGCTTCTTGTAGTAGTAGTTAAAATGATATATTTGATGCCACTGGTCTCTAATCAGCTAACCTCTTGGACCTGGAGGGGGAAGAAAAGCAGAAAGGCAGGGATGGGAAGGAAAGATCACTCACCTAGTAGTCATGTATTACCTGGCATTTCTATTCTAATTACTATGAATCACCCTGCATCACTATGACAAAGGTTGGAACCTAAGGCATGATGTGTCCTGTCTCAGAATATATGAAGACCCTTATGCTATGCCACTGGTTCCTGTTTCTCTTGATCAAGCCAGAGAGTGCTTTCGTGTTTTAGTCTGTAAAATTCTGGCTTCCAGCCTTGGTCAAGGAACAGATTTCAGTTCAGGAAGGAAACCGAGCGGTGTGGTAGAGCCGGCTGTGTTGCTCAGCTCACTAGTGTGGATGGTCTCTAATGTGAAGGCACTGTAGAAAAGTCTCTCTTGCAAGAAAAGGACAGCTAATGATATGCTGCAAAAAAA
>VXBJ01000255.1:194760-268339 GCA_013400055.1 Nycticryphes semicollaris
AAAAAAAAAAAAGAATCCCTTCTGGTCTAGTGTTTGTATATATTATAGACCATTTGGAACTACAGAGTTTCTGAGCGGGAAACTTACAAAGATGAGAGTTACTTTCTCCTTTCTGTTGCTGCATTTTCCTTCTCCCTCCAGCTCACAGCAGAACTCCCCTTGCAGGAAAGGAGCCTGTGACTCTTAAAAGAGCCTCTGCACGATGCAGCTACAAGTTTTGTGTGGAGATTCCTGCTGGTTACAGGCTTTCATCATTCTCCAAATGAATAGACAGCAAGGCTTTCATTATGGCTGGTCCAGCTATGGGAAGTTTGCTTGGTCTTGTATCAAACTCCTTTCATGTTTTTCACTTAGAACTGAAAAGGCTCTAGCCATGTCTGTTCAAGACGCATTTTAAATCACGTACCACTGATTTTATTTGCTACGTACATTTGCATATGGGTTGGTGAATGATTGATTTTTTTTTTTTACCATGGAATTATCCATTCATCAAAACTTAAGCATCGCCCTAAAAATGTCTCAATATGTCTTCTTAAATGAAAATGGCAATTGTATCGAATGAGTGGTAGAAAAAGCGATCCAATCTCTATCTCCTCTGCATGTAGTAAAGCACAGCTTTATGTGTGGATGCTCAAGAGAGCAAGGAAGGGTTTGCCTTCCCCTTTGTCCATTACCATTATCTGTCCCCACTGAGGAGGCACAGCTAAGAGTTTCAATGCCACCTCCATGGCCAGACCACCTCTGCTAGGAAATAAACGTGGATATTTAACAAACTGTCCCACTGGCCCCCTGTGATTTCCCTGCAAAATGGTTATTTTGTTGTACTCTATCCGGATAAACACCTTAAAAGTTAATCTAATAAAACTCTTAATCAAAGCACACATTTCTTTTAAATCAATCATTCACTAGTACCATGTAGAGTTTTCTCTGTGCTTACCCTAAGTTTTTCTTTAGGATTTTTGGGGTATGTATACAGTAAGCGTGAGCAGGCACAGGGAGCAAGGTATAGAACAGATAGAGGAAACGTTAATCTACCACAATAGGACAAAAATTATGGATCTGACTCGGACCAAATGTATGGGTGAATGTTAGAACATGGCTAGGAACTGGGGTATAAAAGCCACTGTAACCAGGCAGTTAATGCCACGGAATGATGAAAACCATGATAATTACATGGTTGCATTTGCCTTTACAGCCATAGGAAATTTGTGGTAAAGCACAAACTGAAAAGCCAGCACACACACACTATCGGTATCTCCGAATGGGTGTCAGACTTTGACAAGAATGTAAAGAAGTAGTTTTTCAAACCTGTTTTTTAATGTATTTTGGTGTCCTAAAGAGCAGGAAGGCCAAAAGCTGTAGTTTATAAGTTTGTGAGCAGCCCCTAAGATACAACCCGTATTTCCCTGCCCCCAGAGAAGATGGGGAACTGCTGTTTTCAGCTGCTAATAGGAACCAAATAGTCCCCAAATGTGCTGCTCAGGGGACTCCCTGTGAACCCCACTGAAACCTGAAGAGCAGGAGCAGAGGGAGAGGGCAGCAGCCACATGTCCTGTAAGTAGCCCGGGAAGCAGGAGTTTGCCTGTCATGGTCTTTGAGTTGTCCCAGAACCTTGACTCGTTCTCCAAGGTTTCAGAAGCCAGACAATTTTGCAAGTTTAGGCAGCCAGAAGCAGAGTTATGTGGTGCTCCTTGAATTCTTTGTAACCTCTCAGCTACGTCATGGTTTCTAGGGAAGAGAGGAAAGAAGGGAAGGTAAAGATTTTGCTATATAACCTGGGCTTTGTCTGCAGACTGTTTTGGGGGCAGTCTTTGGCCTAGAGGTCAGCCTTCTTTAATAAAACAGCCAAGTCTTGGGACATATTTATGGATGCTTTCTTAAAATCTCCAACTTGATGTAAGCTGTGTTATTTCAGAAAGCCCTCCTTGGGAAGCAGGTGTAGCCAGAGTGGGAGGCGGTGAAGAGTGACCAGCACTTGCCCTGCTCCCCATCAGCCCTGGCTGTGTGGATCCAAAAGGAGCTGTTGTGAAAAGTCCCTAAAATACCAATGTTTTTTGCGGACAGGCCGTTACCTTTACAGCAGGCTGGGATCCTTCCCATAACATATTAGGATGTTTTTATAGGACCTGTCTCCCTTCAGCATTCTCAGCTAGAAGTTGATGTCTCATGAAGCTCCTCGCAGTGTTTTGTTTTGTTACTGGGAAATTGAAGCCTGGGGAGTGAAGACCGTGACCAGCGGCCCAAGGGATTCCCTGGGCTGTAGCCGCAGCAACGAACATTTGTTTTCTTTTGACAGCCTGCAAGGGCCCTGAAGGCAGCTTAAATCCACCAGTTGACCACAACCCCTCTCCACTGTTTTAGAGCATGTACCTGACAGGAATATAAAACCCTGGAGGCCCTAGTTGTGCTTTCCCAACTGTTCTCTTGCATTTCACCAGGATTAGCCTGAAGATGCTCACTTGTATTTTGGCATCCCTAGAGGGATGGAGATGTGTTCTCGCTGTGACAGTGGATAGGTGCTGTAGATGAAGTACTGCCTCTCCTCCACCCCTCAGTTTTGGTTAGATTCAAACCTTCTTGAAGAGCACAAAGAAATAATAACACACACATACAGACACATGCACTCCAATGCATGCCATGTATACCATATATGAAGGTGGGTTGTAAAACCCAACACTTATTTAAGGCATGGGCAGACACCATGGATCCTGCCACATCTGATGTCTGATGTCCCACTCTATGTGGAAGACTGGGAGTTTTCTGTAGGCTGCCTTGTAGACTGTAATCTTCCCCAACTCAGCTATCCAAGACCTGGTCAGTCTGCTCTACTAAAGGCTCTACTTAGTCTACACAACCAGGCTGGAAAGACAGTTGTTATTGCACTGTGGTGGCTAGTAGGACATCTTTTCAATCTGCTTTGTGACAAATTTTACAGAGGGTATGGATGAACCCCCACCTCAACTGTGGTGCATGGTGCATCTTACTCTAAAACTCTCACAAAACTGCTAAAGAGGTCCAAACACAGCGGAACATCTCAAATGGTGGGTGTCCCATGCTCAATCTGCTGTGTGTTATAGTTAGGGCCTACTGAGGTCAGTAGAATATACATATATATATCCTGCAAGGGGACAGAAGGGGAAAATGCAACACAGCCCTTACTGAAGGACTATGCATGCCAATTTCCGCAGGAGAAGGGAAAAATAAGCAGTTGCTTATTGCCTGGGGGTTTATGATAAACAGGTAGGTCTGAAAACCATTTTCTATCAGTGCACAGCTACAAACACAATATTATTTCTAGAAACCACCCATGGCCTCAGTGCTGAAAGATGCAGAGGGGCCTCAGCATGAGGAACGTCAAGTTCTTGTGTTCCAGACTGCGGTTTCCTTACACCTTTCCATTTTGGCATAAGTTTGCTAAGCCACTCTCCATTTTTAATATTTAAAGGTTAGCTGACGCACCAAGCATATTCTTGGGAAATGGTGTAGCTGCAGTTCCAACAGGCAGAGCTGAAAGCGGGGAAAGTAACGCGGTTGTCTATCTCACAACAAATGGGGCGACAAGCTTCATGAGCCAGGAAATCCATTTTTTGCCTTGCCTAGGGAGTAAGCCTTACTTTTTGCTTCAAACTATAAAGATGCTGGTTAAAATTAGATGATTCATGTTGATTCACTACAGGTTTAAAAACAAAAAGCCTCTCTGACCAAGTTCTTTAGTGGGCAGGAGAGCCGCCTTTGTTAAAGCCAAAAAAACCTAAAAACAAAAAGCACAACACACATGCACATTCACACACGCTTAAAAGTTACTGTTTTTTCCCTGGAAAATGTGGTTTCTCTAATTGAGGGTTGTAAAAAAGAAAAAAACCTTTTCAAGCATCCCACTCGATTAGTCATTCCAGGGTGGGTCAGTCTTATCATATCACGTGGTGTCCAGTAATGGTGATGCAATAAAACAGATGCTGTCCGAATTCCGTGCCACCAGTCAGCAGCAAAACTATGTAAATCAAACCACCGTCCTTTTCTAGAAATTCCAAAACATCCCATCTCTTCCAGACCCTGTGCTTATAGTCTCTGCCTTCCCAGACAAACTAAATGCATGATCATTTCTTCCTCGGCAGCACATGACAAGAATTGAGGCCCAGACTACTGGGAATACAGCTGGGTTGAAATCCTCCCTGTGTACAGGGGGATACTCCACCTTCTTGGAAGAAGAGGTGGGAAAAAATAAGATTTCCATATATTGATTACAATCTGGCAAGCTATACTGCCTGGCAACCAGTACGGCATGTAAAATCTCCTGCTGAGGCAGGATCAATCCACTTAGTCCTTCCAAGACGCTGTGGTATCCCTGGAAGCTTTTACCCAAGGAAAGAAGGATGATGACAAAGTGGTATGAATTCTGTTTCTGTTTTGTGTATTTCTCATCTAGCTGATACGTGGATACGCTGAAAGGAGATGTTAGTGTGCTGGACTGTAAAAATTAATCGCTGATTTATTTAAGCGCGTTTCTGTTAAGTAGCCTCCATGACAGGGAATGTGACTTTGAGTGATTAGTTATAATCATCTCTCACCCAGTAAATAAGGGAAAGCCTAATAGAAGTGTTACAACCCAAGATTTTATAGTCACAGTGTGAGATAGATTTAGCAGCGTATGAAAGAGTACAAGGATGCAATCAGAAGAACTAGCACCAAGCAAACCAATGCCTCCTGTAAATCAGACCAGCTGAATAGGTCCGATAGGGTATGAGTTTTTAAGCTGAATCTGGTTTTACTTGAGAAAGTGGCAAGATTTCTGCTAAAACATGAAGCCTGGAAGTTATTTATGACTGAAACTTCTCCTCGTTCTCCAGCTGCCAACTACAAATCTACAGCAACACTATCACCTCCCTTTAATCTCTTCCTTGAGATATGTGTCCTGTCAGACTGTGGATGAGTTTTCTACCTTATAAGTAAAGTTCTCTAAAAACTTCTGAAGCTTCTTTGGGTAAACCCTAATGGGATTTTCGCTAGTGGTAAAATGTGCTCTGTCTCCAATTGCACTTCTGAAATCTGTAGACATGCTTTTTTTAGCTAAAGAAGTGGTACGAGAGGTTAATATGATTGTGTAATTAAGAATGAAAAGCAGCATTTTCAAAATATGAACCCAGCTGTATTGAAAAGACAGGACATGACAGCAGCAGCCACGCAACAAGTGCAGTTGGGTGAAGAGCCTGCTACTGTGGGCTTTCTGCTGATCAGAACTGGCCAGTGTAGCCAGGCAAGAGACAACCAGGGTCAACAGGCGCCTTCCTAAATAAAGATCTGGCAAGGTATGTTGCTATTAGCACCAGAAGTTTGCTCAGCCACCGTAGCACGTACACATCAGAGAAGTCAGCCAAGCTAAACACGCAGCTGTGGCAGAGCAGAATCATCCCAGGACTTACCCTCCATGCTTGAGTAGCTTCATAGTCTTTTTGCTGCGGGCAGCAATGGTGGTCCTGTGGGGCTGAGGCATCAGAAGCTTACTGCGAGACAGCTCTGTGCCCTCCAACATCCACTGAAGCCAGTGTGTGCTTTGTGGGAAATGATTCAGGAACACAAGACATTTTGAAGGGTCTGTAAGTGCTGACCCAGGGGGAAGGCTTGGGACTTAGTCTGGTAAAGGCCTGGGGTAAAATCCAGCAGTGGCCGGTGCAGTTAATTACTTAGAGGTAATTTATCGTATTCAAAAATTAGTATGTACTCTTTATGCATTCATAGGAATGTAAGAGGCTTAAAAGTTCCATAAGATTATGCTCTATAGCCTTTACTGGAGACAGCAAAGACATGCAATGATGTGATGTTTAATTTGGGAAGGGAACAAATTTTCTGGATCTTGGCAAGGATTTTGCGTTTTATTTGCAAGAAATACCCTAGCCTCATTAAACATTTGTGCCTCAGGAATTTGCACAGGTGAGTTGTATGGAACCCATAAAGAACAAGGGAGCACCCATTCTGCTTGGAAGAGGCAGTGGCATTAGAGGTTTGGAACAAATAGAAGGAATGTTGCAGATGCACTGTGTTGTAGTGACGTGCATTATCTTTTACTAGTATGTTGTGTGTTTAAGCAAGGGCCTCTATACATGCACCCTCTTAGGCTTAGCTTGCTGGTTGCAAGACTAATTCTGGAGCAATTTATTTTAAATGCCCCCATGTTAAAATGGTTAAATAAATTATCAGCCTCATAACCGACCTTGTAGCACATGAGGTCAGCAATGGCATCATTCGTTTTACTTGCTTCGCTGTGATATTTAGTAGTTTTTGAACTTTATTGCCTGCAACATTATGAGCGCAAAGAACTTTTGGAGAAGTCCTGGAATCTAGAGACATTCTGTTGGATAATTTGGCAGAGAACAATGGTACTGTGAAGAAAAAAATAATGCTTTTCTAGGCTTAAAAATAGCCAATGTTAACAGGTCTCTAATCTTGCACAGATCTGTCACTTGGGCAATGTAGTCATAAAATCGAGTACTGAAAAGTTGCATTCTGATGTTTCCATTTCTTAATAATTCAAAGTGCTTGCCAAACATAAGGAAACTTAAATTCCAAAGATACTCTGATGCTGTGTCAAAGGGGAATCAATCATTTTCCAGTAGATGATGTCCAGGAACAATGTCTGCCAGAATCTCTGTGGGAGGCTCTGAAGGCATATTTTCTATAACTGAAGGCAGAGGCCAACTTATTTCACACAGCTCTTCAGCACGATTAAGTTTTCCAATGCCTGGTACCTTCTTTGAAATAACCATGGCTGTTTCATCTTGCTTTCTGTATTTCCAGTGTTGGATTGTTGACTTTCCTTCATCTCTAGATCTCAGTTGCAGGCCTTGTTAGTGCCTGACATTTGACAAGTTGTATGTATGAAGGACGTTAGCCAGTCATGGATTAGATCACCAATCTGTGTCTTCTGTGTGCGTGGACTCACAGAGTCCCTCAGGCACGAAGGGACCTTAGGGAGGTCTATAGTTCAAGAAGGGTCAGAGTTGAGTTGAACTCACGTTGCACAAGGCACTTGGGTCTTGAAAGCCTCCAAAGTGATGACCTATTCTTGGTAACTTCCTCCTGCACCCCAGAAGGCTACACTGAGGTCCCACACCAGGTTAGTTCATCCTGAGGAGTCAAGCTAGAAAGTGCTGTGCAACTGAACTCTTGCACAGCATTAGAGCAAAAACATTCAAAGACTTCCCCTAGCTTTGGGTCATGCCTTCCCCTGATCTCAGATCACTGTTACTGCACACTGCCCTGGGGAAGGGTGTTTGCAGAGAGCTAGTGGAGACCTACAGATTTTCCCCGTTGCCAGAAGGAGTTGTATTTAAGACAGGAAAAGCATATGAGGGTTCTAACACACCACGGACATGATAGTAGCATAGCACATGTGAACCCTGTGTGGGTAAGAAAAGATTCCAGAGACAGAAACTTCTATTACCCATCTGCTAAAAGTGCCTTGTCCTTATGTTTTCCGCTCGTAGAGCTGTGGACTTGGACAGACAACGGAGGAAACCTTCCCTTCCCAGAAATTTTAACCAAGCTGGATGAATTTCTGGGAGAGAGCTTAAGTGGCTGACACTGATGGGAAAGATAATCAGTGCTAGGGTGAATGCTTTGCTTCACTGACTCAGGCATTGCTCAGTTAATGTTACGTCCAGCACTTGCAAGATCTGAGCATAACCCTTGTGGCTTTCCCCATTGGTTTATTTCACTGAATATCAGTTCCTGGTAGGGCCAAAGTGGAAGCAGGAGAAGAGAGGCGTGCGCCCACAAGAAGCAAGTAACATGGGCCCCCTATAACTGAGCCAGTGCTTTGTGATAAAATAGAGCAAAGGAGTATAAAGCAGGAGTGAATAAATTCAAGCTGGAAAGGAAAAGGTGTCTAACCATTAAAGTAAGGACATCTTGCAACATCCTATTCATAGGAGCAGCAGGAGGCAAACCAACATGATTATTTATAAGATGGAGCAGCTCTGTGCTTGTGAATGGAAGTGTCATAACAGAAGGACCTACCTGGCCATGGTGCTCCAAGAAATCCTAGTGCTCCCATGATACACAGGAAAGGTGTGTTTAAGAAAGCTGCTTATTCATGCATGGCAAAACAAATTCATTTTTCTATATTCTGGAGATGTTTTATAACGGACCTTCTGTAACATGAGTGAGTGAGGAAACACTCATAGCTACAAATGTAGAGTACTCCATCAAAACAAGGAATGTAGCCTCTCTGTTTTTTAATTTGGCTTGTGGTTAATGAAGCCCTGGGAACATTTTCCTTGCCCAATTAACCATCAGTTATAACCAAATGCTTGAAGATAAGTTTCATGTTTCTGAGTTCTTTGTTTTTACAAAAAAGCCCAACAACAAAACCTTTCAAACACAGGTATCTACAAGGATCTACTGTTGAGAAAACAAGTCTTGGATTTTGGGGTTTAGGGTTTCATGATGTGTTTGTGTCACAACAGCTACCAGAATCTAAGACACATCAGGTGATTTCATTTTGGCTCGTGCACATGTATAAAATCCACAAATGTTTAAAATGTGACTGCCAGAGCACTTACCCTCTCTTCTCTCACTGTCAGCCCTGGCCCACTTTAAGATGTAATGCAACAACCTCCCTGTATTTCTGAGTGTTCAAAAATCCTTTACATCCGGCTAACATTCCACTGAGGGTGGTCTTCTGCTGCCCCTGAGCTAAAGGAAAGAGTGTGGCCAGTAGGTGGAGGGAGGTCATTCTCCCCCTCTGCTCTGCACTGGGGAGGCCACAACTGGAATCCTGCCTCCAGTTCTGGGCTCCCCAGTTCAAGAGAGACGGGGAACTACTGGAGAGAGTCCAGCGTAGGGCAACAAAGATGTTTGAGGGATTGGAGCATCTCCCTGGTGAGGAAAGGCTGAGAGAGCTGGGACTCTTTAGCCTGGAGAAGAGAAGGCTGAGGGGAGAACTTCTTCATGCTCACAAGGATCTGAAGGGTGCATCAGTCTAGGGGTTATGGGGGGAAAAAAGTGCAGGCTCAAAATCAGCTTTGTGAATCCTGTGGTAAACTGATCTATAGCTAGAGCTGGTCCTGGCACCACCTTCAGAAGTGGAGAGCTGCTGTTCCCAAAGGTTTTATTAGAGCTCTCTCATGGTGTGAAAGGACTGAGAGGGGGGACGTTTTCATGAGTAAGCCCCAGTAATACATTTTCTGGGCTGTGTTTATGTGATGTGTGATGCAGAGTGAAACACTGTCTCTCAAAAAGGCAAATGTACCCAAGCACATAAGCAGTGCCAGTGCTTATGATGAAATAATATTTAATAATGCTTTGGAATAAAAGGCAGTGTCTAAAAACTGTGGGTAGCTGATGTGGAGAACAACATGTCTAATAGCTTTTGTTTAAAAGTACCCTGATGCTGCAAATGCTTGGGTTTTTTTAAATACTATCTTGATGGTGTGATACACATAAAATGTTTCCCTGAGGACTGGAATTGTGCCTTTGTTGAAAGCTGACCATGAACTTTTCTTTATCAAGGTTTTACAGTACGTAGCTCTGAAGTTTAACCTCCATAATGCCTATGACAAGTCCTAAAAGGACAGAATTCAATCTGAGTGTCATCAAAAGTGGCACAAAGATAGAGGAACATGGAGGGGTGAAGGTTAACCACATAATTATATTTTCTTGGGGTTTTCCTCATCCATTATACCACAGCAGGCTGCTACAACATGGATGAAAGAGATTTCCTACCTGGTACTAGTTTCAGTTTCAGTAAAATCAGCAAACAAAATCTTGCAAGGGAAGGAATTGCTGAAGTGGTCAAGATACTAAAGATCTACCAGATTTATAGAGCTGCAAAAGCAGATTTTTACATAAGATTTCTGGGCTGAGAAGGCATGCAAACCCCTTTCATTGCAACCAGATGGTACACAAGACAGGGGAAATGCCAAGTGGGAAACCATTAAGAGAAGGAGGTCAAATACCAGCCACGGAGGTGGTAACATCTGAGTGTTTAGTAAGCTCATGTAGGAAGAAATGCAGAAGTCTCTTAGAGAGAGTGCTTCATTTTCAAGTGAAAGAAGTTCATAGATGAAAAAGCTACTTCACTTCTTACACTAGCAAAATCAAGGAAGTTTTTGTTGTCTCAATAACAGTTCTTGTGACTATCAGCACCTTCTACATTCAAGTTGAAATTTTCTATCCATTTGATGATTAACAGAGAGAGGTAGACAAGTCTGCCTTTCAGCTCTGTGACACACTATCTCCTGGACCTTAATGTCGTGATCCCGTCTTTGCCCCCTGCTTCCTTTTAGAACACTGAAAGCAGAAAAAAATGTTGGCTGCAGTGCTGGAACTGAGTTTAATGAATTTACAACTGCTAATGGGAAGAAATCTTACTTCACGGGTTTCTGTGATCAGAAGTAGGAGGTGACATGAATAACTCTGGTTGTGCACTTGCCCCAGCTTATATTGCTGCTGGCAATACGAACACCTCCACAGCCCTCACTCAGTGCTTGGAATCTGAGAACATTTTCACGTGGTACATGACAATTGCTGCCAGCTTATTCTTGTAACATCAAGGCGCAATGAGAATTATTTCAGCAGCTTGAAGTTTGACGGTGATTAGTCCAAGTGTCAGACCAACAAAAACTGGAAATGTGGAGATCAGAAGTGGGTAGTCTTTCACGTACATCTGGCACCCTTCTATTTCGTGTAACTTTTTGAACTTGCTGCAATGCAGTTCCTGTGGGGAGCTTCTCCATGCATGAAAGACTTTTTTTTTTTCTTCTTTTATCTTCAAATGAAAAAAAAAAAGTCTTTGCAAAGAATATTGTCTATTTTACAAATGGGATGCTAAACCATAGATCACTCACCTAATCTGTCATGGTAGATCTGGGAAGCCTGAGTCACCCAGGTCTCTGAGGTCCCAGATTGTATTTAGTTTCCTAACTTCATGCTGAGCTCAATAGAAAATTTGTTGCCCAAATAACTGTTCTTAATTTTTTTGGTAAAATCTCCAGGCTTTTTAGCAACCACATTCTAGATAATGGGAGGATAACAAAAACATTCTTTTATATTAACACATAAAACCATCTGCAGATGGCCTGCTACTAATTATTTGGATAGCAGTAACTCTATCAGACAACAAATCCTTTGTCGTAATCTCAGTTAAAGTAACCCCATCTCCCAAACAATGCAAATGGACTGTTCAGAAGAAATAAATATATCTCTGAGGAACAATTTTAATGCCTCTCTTGGATGTGCTACGTTTCTCGATAGATAGCTGAAGGTGCAATCCTTACGTGTGGTAGATAGAAACGAATAGGAAGATGAGAACAAGGCAGAACGATAGAAAGAGACAAGTTACTCTAAGTAGCTGGGACGCAAAGGGTCAAGGGAGGAAACATTTTGTTGTCTTGAAGTTGGTTTGAAGCAGTTTTTGAAATGTTTTATGCTTTAATAATACAGCTGGGGGAGTGGGGAGTTTTCGCCTAGAATAAAACTGGAAGAATGATTCACTGCATGTCTGCAACTGTTCCTTGATCCCAGTTAAGTTTGACACCACTAACACCTATGAGTCAGCGGAGGCTCCTTGGGATGGGCTTTGCTTGCCCTGTTTTGAGCCTGTTACAGTAGGATCTTTACCCAAGGCTGGAAATTGGCTTCCAGCGTTGCCTGTGTCAGTTTTTCCTACCCACTATCAAATACCACCAGCCTCCACTAAGAGCAGGCATCTATTACTACACCCCATGATCTCTGCAACACAGATGTAACACTCTATACTTTACCGCTTATGTCCAGGACCTCAACACTGTTTATCGTCACTCTGTAGCCAGGATAACAGATGTTCCCCTAGGGACTTTGTGACACGATGTTGAAGACGAACATCTGGACTGGTCAACATAGCTTAAAAAAGGACAGTTGTCATACACCACAACCAAGGCACAGGAAGGATTTGTGTCTTGTGCTTGAGAATCCCTTACCTGCCCCTGAATTTTCATGTGCTTAGGTTTAGAAAACAATTCTGCTTCTAAAAAGATACGATGCAATATTGGGGACTTGACAAAGTAGAAAATAAGGGAGCTCTTCCATATGTCATGCCATGTTTTTCACATCTTACCATACGTCTTTTCCTGGTTTGGTTCCAACCTTCTGCGCAGCTTCAGCTTTCTATCTTGACTTAGCCTACAACTCCCCAGACAACTCTTATAAGAGTTAAATTTTTGGTTAATGAACAACTATCTATCTTCTGGAGCCATTTTCCAAAATATGCAATGAGCGAATGGTAATGGGAATATTTGGAAGCACATTTGATTGATGTGCTTGCTACATTTATTCAGAAGTAGAATATTTCACAGTAGTTCTCATTAATTCTTTTTTTTTTTTTCTATACCAAAGCCTAGTGATTTATTGGTGGGGGTTTTGGTGGTTTTTTTTCTTTTGGGGGTGTGTGTGTAAGGTAGTGTTGTTAGTGACCGTCTTACTAGTCTTCTCTATACTGCAGTAAGATGTTCTGCTGGTTGTTCTGCAAAACAAACTAATTTCTGAGATCCAGATTTAAGTATCAGCCACCACCTCCCATAAAAAATATTTTATATATACAGCCAATGGGCTCCTTCTTAAAAGGTAAACGTTAGTGAACAATATTAATATTCAATAACAATATTAAATACAGAAGCAAGATCAGTGTAAGCTACTTTCTGCTAGTTACACAAGTCAGCAACAGGTCTGGAACAGAAGACAGATCTTTTTTTATGTGAAAGCAAGTGTGGATCTATCTTCCAGACTTCACTTCAAAGTGCTCATAGCTCATAGTACCTGTTGCACAGTGTTAATGGATAGTCCAGATAAGAAAAACATTTTTTCAAATAAATCCCCCTGTCTGCAGTGCTTGCTCTGCATGTGTAGATGTGACAAATTAACACATAAACTAAGACTAGCTTTGAGAATACAGAGTAAGGTGTTTGGGAGGCATTTGCCAGATACTTCAACAGCTCTGCAAAGCTCTTCAAAGGGAAAATTATCTGCTAAATTTTTCACTTTGCAAGAAGTGTTGAGTAGTTTTCCATGTCAGTCAGTCTGAGTAAGCAATCTCCACAGTGATATCACCTGGAAAAGCAATGATTAAGGGGTTAGTTAACATCCATGTCAGTCATATAAAGTCATAATTGCTGTTGCTGATCACTGGTTTCTAGTGTAGAGGAATGTTTTTATTCCTCACCTGTTAGCTTTGAACTGAATTACTGCGACATACTATTACACCTGATGCTTTTTCCCAAAGTGGAAGGTGGGCCGGGATCCAGGTCTCAGCTTGGTACCAGAAGGCTCCATCTTTCCACGGTACATCATGCCCATGTGCCAGGAACGGAAACATTCTGCTGTTGAATGCTAAGTAGAGTTTTGTCATATTGGGTTTTGTTCATAAGTCCTTTAATGGGGTTGTAATTATTTATCTTGGTCTCTGTCTTTTCCTGTGCCATGCAGTTTATGGTCATGGTCAGAGCTGGATTCTTTTTCACTGATAGATAATACAGTTTTCTTTTGGAGACAGGGAAAAAAATCCACTGGCATTTGGCTTTCTGGCTTTCCTGAGGGTAGGGAGTAATTCTGGTGTATCTGATTTCAGGCTGTGCACTAAGTTTTTAGTTGCTGTTTTCTTGATTTATTATTGACTGGACAAACCCAGAGTTTCTAGAAGGGATTATTTCTTTTTGGAAAAAAGCTTGTTTTTGAAATACTTACGTAAAACATTTGTATTTGTCTTTGTTGCTTTTAATTGGCTTCAAAATTTGCAGTTTCAAAGCTTGACACTGAGCACATCCTGCTTCAGCTTATGCTGCCCTTGAACTTACCTCATGTCTTCAAAATGAGGGAAAAGTACATGAGTTCCTATGGTCATGCTCCCTTTCATTCAACAGCTCAAACAAAAAATTGTTTTAAGATGACAGATATATTGTTACTTTAAAGAAAAAAAAAATAATATATATATATATACACAGGAAGGATTCCCATCCTGTCTGCTCACCACTTGTAGCTGTAACACTCTTAGCTTAAATTTTCTTCACAGGCCCCCAGAATTCTAACTGTAAAAGATTATATCTTTACCAAAGCATGGTCTTACAAGGAAATCTGAGGTCAAATTCTGAAAAACAGTGCCTGTGCTGCAGTCTGGGATTTTCAGACATCTTCAAGTCTGGCCACCCAGCTCTGTACTCCTCTAAAGCTTTGAGAGGAAAAGACTGGAGTACAATGAGCAATTACCTTGGGATAAGGTCTCTTAATCTTTCAGGTATCTTTGCCAGGGCTATAATTACTGTTATTTAAGATTGCACTATGGGATAATTTATTTGCAGGAAGTTTTGGATGTCTCTATGTTAAAATATTGTTTTTGCTACAACAAAAGACCTTGTATGATTGCTAAATTTGCAGGAAAAAAAAAAAGATTCAATAAACTGGTTCGTTTTCAAAGAGTATGTAAAAATAAAGTTAAATTATTATCAAAGGGCTATTTGGGAGGAATTTAAAAATACTTGTGCCAAGAAAAATACTTTTGGAAGCTGATGGCAAGGTCAATATTTGAAGTTTTTATTCTTTAACTTCCTTAACAAAGTCTTTTGAGTACAAACAAGGATACCCTATCATTAGCCATGTACTCGGACAGTCCTGCTGGATTTTCCCTCTCATAACGCTGAAGAATGGACCTAAGTCTTCATGAAGGAAAGCAAAATCTTAATATGACAAAAATTATATAAGTGAGCTGGAGGTGAAACATTTATTCCATTAGAGGGTCCTGTATTTTAAAAATAAATGACCTTTTAAGTGACGCACAAGAATTTCCCTCCAGACTGGTCTTGTGAAATGTAGTGGCTTTGTCTCTGTCGTGGTTTGGGTTGGAGGCCTTTGGGTAAATAATAGGGTTTTTTAAGTTCTTGTTGAATTATTCCTTCAGATGCAATCTATTACCTGTCTAGGGTTCCTCCTGGGACAGTGATAGTATTACAGTCAGTGCTCTATCTTCAGTGCAGAAGAAAGAAATGGATTTTAGGAAAGGACATTCAGCTACACCTGCAACTGTTTTTCCCTCCAGAGCAGGCCAGCAAAAGGACTTGTATTTTATCAGTCAGTAAATCTCTTTTTAGTTCTGGTGACAGGTACAGTCCTTGAAGACATCTCCAGAGGACTGAGGGCAGGCGTGTCCTCGCCAACCCTTTGTGGCCAGGGTACAGGCCAGCAGAGGAGAGGAAAAAGCAAACCTTCCCAGGTTCCCAGTGGTGGGTTAATGAAATAGCAGTGGTACTGGCTGCACACCTACTTGCCCGTCTGGGGGATGGCTGAGCTACCCTGGCCTGGAAGGGCTGGAGTTTGTTGCCTTGCTTTGTACAGTATGGCAGTTTGTGTCTGGAAACTTCTTAGGCTGTTGGAGGAAGTGAAAGTGAAAAATAAATTTGACAAGAATACTTGGTCTCCCTAATTACATACCCAGGTGCTTAACTTAGTTCAGAGGTGGGTGAATGCTCCGCTTCAGCTAGAGCAAAATACTAGCGTATTAAATTATTGGTTATGAATTCAGAAGTTGAATTTACAGCAGCCACTGAGGTTATGTTTGGAGAAACCGCTTAGGTTTAAAACTAAAATTTGCCTGACTTTTCCAAGTCTCTGCTCTTTTATACTCCTTTATACTCCTTTATACTCATTAATACTTTGCCCTCTCCCCATCAATTTTGAATGTTTGAATAATAAGCTAATAGCAGATTTTACAACAGACAAAGCTCCCAGTTGATTGAGGAAAATCTGTAGAGGCACGGAGAAATAGAGCAGTTCATGGCTGTGTATCAACCTCAGCGTTATTTTTTCTGTAACTGCTCTTGTCGTTAAAGACGTATATTGCTTTCTCCAGCCATTTTTCTCCACAAACATTTTTGCCTCACTGCATCAGAAATTCAAGTAATTGCCACAGAAAGTTGAAATTTTAGTTCTAGAGGATGTTGCTCAGTCTAAACGGCAGTGAAAACAAGGTAACTAAATTGAAGTTCTTTTCCTCTGATCTGAAGGCCATCAACTCTGATGGCTGCATTTGTGTTTTATGATATTTTGAAAATGTCATTGAAAGACCTGGTTTTTTAGCAATGTTTCTAAAAATGGAGCTGGTGCTATAGAAAGTAATTTCCAGGATAGTCTTATTAACTTTAATAGGAGACCATAAATAACTTATAATTTTACAAAATGTCTGCATGCATATGTGGCTTACTGTGCCATGCTGGGGACTTTGTCTGTGGCAGGTGCCTCTTCATTCTCTTCTATGTCAAAATGTAGGTCCCCTTCCATAACAGATCAGTATTTCATTCCTAAATTCACTTGAGAATTTGAAAGCTTAGTTTCAAATGGCACATGTTGTAAAATACTGACAAAAATATATATATAAAAAATCTTCGACCTTTCAGATTTCCTGGACTTAATTTGCCATCTCCTCTGTTCTTCCTGCTACCTTTTATACACACTTAGTGGAAACAGTGAAGCGGACTGAGGTGCAGGATTTGACAGTCCAGACTTTGTAAACCTCTGCAAATCACACAGCAAGGGTGGCAGAAACCAACACCTCGGTACCCAAATACCCTTGGAGTCAGGAATCTTGGTCCAAGAAAATACTCTGTAAAAGTTCTCTCACAGATGCACTTTTTGCAACCTACAGTGAGAGATCAGTTGTCTTCTGAGTAGCACAAATCCTTCAGTCAGAAGCAAGCCTGACAAGAGCTTTAAGCAGCTGAAAACTGTTGCGATCTGGGCAATACAGTGGCACTTGAGGGCATGCTCTAGTGGCCAAGATTGTTGGGTTGGGTGATTTGTTTTGTGGGGTTTGCTTTGTTTTGTTTTGTGTGTGTGTGTATGGTCGGACTCTATCTCAGAAGTCCCTTCCAACCATGAGGATTCTGTGATTCTGTCTCTCCTCCCAAGTCACAGGCGATGGGACAAAGGAAATGGCCTGAAGTTGTGCCAGGGGCGGTTGGGACTGGATATCAGGAAAAAAATTTACGCTGATTGTTTTTACACTGGTGATTGTTTTTTGTCAGAGTGAGGTTGATGGTTAGACTAGATGATCTCAAAGGTTCATTCCAACCTAGATAATTCTATGATTCTCTAAGAACGCGTTACACTGTAAAATGCTTTTGCAGAGCTGGAGGCTACCAGATCACAAGCATTTCAGAAAAAAAAAAAGGAAATAATGTTCTGAAATGGACATCTGCATCCTATAAAGCCAAACAATACAAGTTTAAAACTGCACTTCTGCCTGCTCTGGCTCCAAGTCATGATGTACGGGCCTGTAGCAATGACAGCGTTTCCCAACATATTTCTGGGGATTTAGATGCAGTTCAGTGGCAGCCTTGGCGATAGGCGCTCTGACGTATTTGAAGAATTGATGAAAACGTCTGCTGTGAAACAGTTGGCTGGGCTGTGACACGCACTGCCTGGGTGTGCTTCTGTCATCACAAACCCATGCACAGCCAAAGCCTGAGCATTGCTTGCTGCCCTGCTTTCACCTAATTGCCGCTTGCCTCACGTGACAAACTTCTCCCCTCTTTCTTTATTGCAAAACTGCTGATGTGGCTCCTTTTCCCCACTTTGTTCTTAAGTTTAAACCAAGGGCTGAGCATGATAGGTCCCCAGTGTGTGTGCTCACTCCGAGGGAAGTTTTGGGGTAGTACCGTCTTAATGAGCTAGGACTCATGTTTAATATTTAGGGATTACACATACGAATCAGAAATCTTTTGTTTTGTTACCAGAGATAACATTTTATTGCAAGAAGCCTGAGCCTAGTACCTGAGCTGCAATGAATGCTTATGGCAAATGCCCCTTTCCCATTCCCCAACCTTACCCATGCCCTAAAAAGCCCGGACTTTTACAGGCTAATGCTGGTGGGCAGACTTGGACAAAAACCTCTCTGTGAGTGTAAAACAACATATACAATGGAAAATATGTAGCTTACAGGGTGAAACTGTAATTAAGCTGCTGGAGAGGTGGAGTTGCTAGAACTAGCTACAGCCCATATTTGCCTAATATAATTGTCTAACCCGTGGGGCAGACATGAAATTGGTGTGAAGAAATGGGGCTGTATCTGTACTGGGACTGGAAAGCTGGCCATAACCAAGATGGTTTCTGGGCAAACACCTCTTATGAATTTCCTGTCCCTGTGTAAAACACCCAAATCCAGATAAAAAGTTCCTCCCTGCTTCAGGAAGCCTGCTCGTTTGCCCATAGAGGTTAGGCTGGGTGTCAGGACCTACTCCTGGCTTCTTACCCTGTGCGAGGGAGTGAGGTGGCAAATGTCCTTCTGCTGCAGGGCAGGATCTACATCTCACTGTGCAGAGCCAGGTCCTTCAACAACACTTCCTTGCTTCAATGTCAGCTACCCGTCAGTCATCGTCTTTGAAGCTGGCTTTCCAAGAAGATAAAAGCACTCTATGCACCAAAGAAAAATCCACAGCCACTGACACTTGGGCACACGGACAGAGGAATGCTCTCTGGGCAAAATACAAAAGGCAGCAATAAAACATCCTGCTGCTGCGACGCATTCTCATCCAGCCTTGTGGAAAGCAGCCTAGAGCCGGAGAAGCCTGTCTGTGAAGGAGGCGGAAAATTTCACCAAGACAGGATAAAACTGCGATTTCTGTGATGATTCTGGGTTCGCCCACCTGAGCACCACGATAGGTGATAGCTCTGCCCACAGCACGGCACCTCTTCTTGTCCTGCTGGTGGGTACCACGGGGTATCTTCCAGCCTCGGCACCTCCCCACTGCGCCAGTCAAGCCTAGGGAAAGCAAAGCTTTCAGGGACCTTTGTCCCCATGTCTGGGAGACAGGAGTGTCTGACCACGGGCTGCAAAGAAACAATTGCATATCCACTGGCAAGCTCACTTTCATTTTAGGGGGTTTAAACCACTGTTGCTGTATCTGGGAGATTTTTTCTTTTTCTTGTTCCTGGAGTGCTCGTGGCTGGCAAAACAGCCTCAGTGGATGATATTTGGCGCTTTGTGTATTTTCCATGCAAGGTAAGCCAGCAGACCTGAGGTGGCCGGGGCTGGCCAAATCCTCCTCCCTGTTTTGCAGACTCATGACATGCCAAGGAAGCCCCAAGAGTGACTGCATGAAGGTGAGAAGGCAGTGGTGGGGAAAGGAAGCCTTGGCTGCCCATTTCAGCATTCTTTGAATGGTTCCTAACATCCAGGAGAAACTACAGAGGAAACCTCTCCCTTCATCTGCATCCTAGCTAGCAGGAGACTTTTCCACTCCAGCCCAACCTGTAATGGTCCTTTATTTGGATGCAGCTCCTCTCCCATTCCATCACCGCTGGTGATGACACACACACACCCCAAAATTGATCCCAGAAGCTGTGTACCTGACTGTGGGGAATGGAACAATTCTCTGCTGTGGAAAGAGCTGCAGACTGGGCTGTGGTTACTGACTCTGTCTGTGGCTGAGGGCTCTGCTGATGGAGGAGCCTACATCCAGCCCTCGGCAATGCTCCCACCTTCCAGAGGTGGCTGGCAGATGTTGCTGATGTCTTTGGCTGCCCTGAGTGTCCCTTGTTCAAGGCCCTGCACAGAATTCTTTCCTCTGCCAACATTTTTTTTTTAATTAAAAAAAAAAAAAGTAAAAAAAAAAAGAATTAGAGTTACATTTTAAAAAAACTGTTTGGAAAATATGCTTTAAAATCAACCCCCATTTAAAAAAAATTAGTTCAAGATGTTGTCACTTCCTAAGCCAGGAGACATTGGGAGCACCATGCAGGAAGCCTGTCCAGCCCCTGCGCTCCCCTTGGACAGGGACAAGTTATTGTAGGGTGGGTGAGATAAAAAAGGTTTCAAGCGCCCAGGCAAAATTTTCCTTCCAGTCCGTGCAGTGTAGGTGGAACCCAGTCTGTGCCCTGCACTGAGCAAGGGGATGAAAAAGAGGTTCATGGTGCTGCTCTTTTTCAGTTATACCTCTATAAACTCACCTGGTTTTGGACAAATTACATGCAGCAGTGTATACCCAAGCCGTGGTAAAGTCTATTTCTGCCATGTTGCCAGTGGGATGTGGTTAAAGAGGGCTGCCACAGACCCCCTTCTCTTTCCCCTTCCCACACCCCCCACACCACCCTGAAGGGCACCCTCAGTTCAGGGCTGGACAAGCTCCAGGGCAATCCCTGGTTGTACCAGCAGCGGGTGAAAACTTGCAGTAGCATCACACTCACCTACATGACAAAGCAAGTGCTGCAAAAGTCAGTGTTTGAGGTTCCAAATGGGAGACTTCTGTCTGTTGTCTGGAAGTGTGACGAAGAACAGCTGAAAAAAGTTGGTGGGGAAAGGCAGCAGCACAGTTGAAAGAGCGGATCAAACCGCAGGAGCGTCAGGTATAGATTCTTCAGGATGCTGATGCCAAGTAATGCAAGAAGGCAGTGAGCCAACCATGACAGATAGAGGAGTAATTACAGCTTTCAAGTGGGCGAGAATACTGCTTCATGTCCGTGTTTGCTCAATATGATATACATGCTAAGAGCACTGAGGCATAGGGGCAGAACCATAGAATGGTTAGAGTTGGAAGGGACCTTCAAGATCATCCAATTCCAACACCCCTGCCCTGGGCAGGGACACCTCCCACCAGACCAGGTCCCTCAAAGCCCCATCCAGCCTGGCCTTGAACCCCTCCAGGGATGGGGCAGCCACAGCTTCTTTGGGCAACCTGTTCCAGTGTCTCACCACCCTCACAGCAAATAAGTTCTTTCTGTTATCTCACCTAAATCTCCCCTCTTTCAATATGAAACTGTTACCCCTCGTCCTGTCACTACACTCCCTGTCAAAGAGTCCCTCCCCATTTGTCCTGTAGCCCCCTTCAGGTACTGTAAAGCTTTTAAAAGGTCTCCCTTTAGCCATCTCTTTTCCAGGCTGAACACCCCCAACTCTCAGCCTCCAGATTGCACATGTAGCTTTGAAAATATCAGAGTGATTTTTAATTGAGAATTTAACTGAGAAACATGAATCTGTGATTTTGAGGTGGTGGGTGGTGGTGTGCATTGGTTTGGTTTGGTTTTGTAGGGTTTGGTTTGGTTTGGTTTTCAGACACCAAATTAAAAATTCCTGCTGAAGTGAAATATTTTGTTTATTTTCATTAGAGAAATATGCAGTGAGTCAGGAAGTCCTTGACCTAAGTGCCTAATTGCTTACATAGGTTTTCTCCAAAGGACAGAACTAAATGCAATTATGCTTTAGATATTTTGCAAAGTATGCGTTACTTTCCAGATTAGATGTAAAAAGAATTTCTGATCGGTTATGTGTGTCTGCTATCTGTGGCTGTTTTGCCCTTTGTTTCATGGGCACATCTGTGCAGTGTATTTCTGTCATTGAAATAGAAGTAACTTCTATCCCAAGTTTCATCCTGAATTGAAAATACAGGCAAAGAAGGTAAAAAAAGAAGAGGTTAGCATAATTTCTAACAGTACAAATCCATTCAAGTAATAAATAAGCAATGTAATTTGGCTTCTTAATGCTTACCATGACTTTACAAATTGTAGTAAAGAGTCTCCAGTTCTGGAAAGTTGAAGATTATTAAGTTATGAATACTAACTAGAACTCAGAAAACAGGTCAAAGCTGTGCTGGCTCGGAAGAAGTAAGGGTTAGGAGCACGACTCGCTGAGTTCATGCCAGAGAAATTCTCCTTTGAGCAAATCATTCCACGAAATCCACTGTGCCTTGTCTGTGCGCCAGCAGCTTTCACAAAGGCAAGACATCTCGGTGGGACATTTTCCTGCTCACCCCGTGGAGTCTGATGCTGAGCACTGAGTAAGAGCAAATATGCTGCATTTCAGACCTCCAGTTCAGACTTGAGACATTGCATGCTGGGTGCCGCAATGTCAAAAAACCCAAAAGGACAGTCCTTGCCTAGAAAGGTAAAGATTGCTCTGAAATTACCTTAACGGCCTCGGGTTAGCTTTTGGGCTTGAATTTGGAGGTGCCCATTCCCAGTCCTCCAGTTTGGGTGTGGGACTTGTTTTGAATTCCTTCACCCTGAATTCAGTATCATCAACTCAGCATTGCTTGGCATCATGATGCCCTGGTGTTAGCACAGCGGTATGCACTGGATTTTCCAATAGGTTACGTCGCTTTTTGATGTTTGGGTTCAAGTCTTCCCCTGGCATCTTTGCAAACATCCCTGAGTCTGGGTCCTCTCCAGACATTTCCTCTGAGTGGAACTGGTTATCCAGATTACTAGGAGAGGATGCCACAAATTAGGTTGTATGGAAACCTTAAGCAATAGGGACCTTTTGGTTTTTCATACATGCCTGTACGTGCACTACCACCTGGTAGGGCAAACATTAACTTTTCTGGTTTTTGGATTGGGATTACCTTTTGTGGTGCTTCAGGTGCACAGATATTAGACCTGTGGGGTCCGTGCATCAAATGGGACACCCAGGCAACGTCAGGGAGCCCGTGAATGATGCTGTTGAGCACCGAGCTGAGCACAAGTAGAGAAAATCCAATTTGTGCCAAGCCCCAGCTTGCACAGCTCCCAGGCTTTGCCCTTACGGAATGCACTTACTGGCAGAAGGCTGCTGTTCGCTTCCGCTTTCTTTTTAGCTGGAGCAGTGTCTTTAATCACAGTCAGTGCCAGCCCTGCCCAGTTCGGCATGTGCTCATTAGGGGGATGCTGAGCCCCCAGCAGCCTCCTGCCAGGAGTTCATTAATTACAAGAACAGAAGCGCTGCCTGTGCGCTGCACCAGCATGTGGCTTCCAGGTCTTTGATGGCGTCTGTTTATGCAACTGGGGACAGCGCTGGCGTTTGCTGTGCCTTGCAGGGTGACAAGGCAATGACAGTAAATTCCAAGGCACGCTTGTCCGCCCCCTACATGAAAAACATCCTGCTTTCATCATGCTAAGAAGGGACCAATGCCAGTGCTTAATATTATGAGGTCACTTCACCAGTGTCATGTCCAGTGGCCAAGAAGGCCAGTGGCATCCTGGCTTGTATTAGAAATAGTGTGATCAGCAGGAGTAGGGAGGGGATTGTCACCATGGACTCAGCACTGGGGAGGCCACCCCTGGAGTATGGTATCCAGTTCTGGGCACCTCGACATGAGAGAGATCTCGAGGGGCTGAAGTGAGTGCAGAGGAGGGCAATGAAGCTGGGGAAGGGCCTGGAGAATAAATCTCCTGGAGAGCAATGGAAGGAGCTGGGACCGTTTAGTTGGAGGAAGAGGAGGCTGAGGGGAGACCTCATCCCTCTCTGCAACTACTTGAAAGGCTATTGGAGAGAGGTTGGTGCTGGTCTCTTCTCACAGGGAATTAGTGATAGAAGGAGAGGGAATGGCTTCAAGCTGCAACAGGGTAGGTTTAGGCTGGACATCAGGAAAGAGTTTTTCCCAGCAAGAGTGGTCAGACCCTGGAAGAGGCTGCCCAGGGAGGGGGTTGAGTCCCCATCCCTGAGTGTGTTTCCGAGTGGTTGAGATGTGGTGTTGGGGGCTCTGGTGTAGGGGAGAACTTTGTAGAGTGGGGCTGATGGTTGGACTCGATGATCCCAAGGGTATTCTCCAGCCTGAATGATTCTATGATTCTGTGTCACATACTCCATGGACAGACCAGTAAATTTGAGGGGATTTGTATTTTGTCTTGGAGGCAGTTGACCAATGCGCCACTGCTGAGGTTGGTGAAAACAGAGATGAAACATGGCAGGTTGCATGATGGGGTGCTCTCTGATTAGGGCCCTCACTGTTCCCCAGAGTCCCCAGCCCAGAAGAGCTCTTTGCCTGGATTTCATGGGTAGCAAATGGTAGGCAAGAATCAGTAGCTCGCTCTGTGCCAGCCAGCGGAGCTCCCCTGGATGTTGTGGACTGACGCCGGTTTGCGCCGCACAAGGGTCTGGCGCATGGTCTTTTGGGCCTCCCGATTGCTGTGAGTCACCCACATTCCAATTGAAAAATAAACCCATGTTAAGGCAGTTTAAAAATGTAAAGTTAGTGCTGAGTTTCTTGACTGCTGACACCGAACCCAGCCAAGGCAGCTATCTGTAATTTTAGAATGTCTCAAGAAGATTTACAGATCTCATGAAAACTCTCTTTTCCATCTCCCTGGTGATATAGTCTTCCACTTGCATTTTAGCTTCAGTCCATCTTTAGATCCTGTGGAGACAACACTAAAGCTAAACACAGACCACGAATAAGCTCACACCATCTGCAAAGACTTCTCTCCTGGAGAGGCCGTGCTTAACTTAGGAAGACCCCTACCAGGGCAGCAAAAGTTCAAATGAAAATTTTTCTATAAAAAATGTATTTTAAGGGTGTATACAGTGATACAGAGCATCACACTCACTGATATCCTTGCCAGGATTCGCTACAAAGGACCATAAAATAGAAATGAGTTTCATGTGCAGATCTCAACTTTTTTCTTTTTTTTTTTTTAATGTTAGGCTAATGTTAGGCTTTATAGGAAGAGAAAAATAGAGGAACAAGGCTGGAAAAACTTCATAAAATAATGATAACAGTGGTGGAAACTTCCAAACGTGGTGTTTAACCATTGTGTGTAAGATGAATATTCTTCTTAGCAATAGTTCTTGTGTAAATAACCACAGAAATCAGTGCTTGGCAATCACACATGTTATCCTTGTACTGTACATATGTGTATAACATGCGTCTGTAATACAATAGGCTGCTTAGAGTGAGGGGTGAGAGGTTCTCAGAGGCCACCTGAAAAGGGACCAAACATTATAGCACCATACAAAGAATGTTTACAATACACTTGTCAATGTTTTGCAATACTCAAAAAATGGAAGCAGTGGGATGGAGTAACTGGAAAAACGAGGTGGTGTGGGACAGTTTGGAGCAGAGGCCAGCCATAGGGTGAGTAGAGGAGGAAGGACTTTTGACAGGAACATAGAAGCTTAAACTTCAGTGGATGGCAGCTGAGCTCTGAAGCTTCTGCACACAACTTGAAATAAAATAGTAGGAACTTTAGAGCCACCACGCCTGTGCTGTTCCGAGAACTGCATAAATTTAGGATACCAGTTTTTCATCTTAGAGTTTTCCAGTCTTCCAGAAAGATGCTTCACAAGGGAAAACCAGGAACTGCAATGAACAACAACCAAACAAGAAGCCTAGATCAAGAAGCTTTATTGGACCTGAGACCAAAGATAGACTCTTTCATTATGTTCTTTATGACAAAGATTACAAAGCTCTTGAGGCTCCTGCTATTGACCGTTGCATTGTGAAGTTTGAATTGTCTGCTGGGATGTCTGCTTTCCTGTCAGGGTTGCCAGGATCTGAAGCTGAATACTTTATTTCTGATGCCACATAATAGATGAGACTAACTTCTCACTGCCTGTCAGCGAAATAACAAAATGAGCTCCCTGGATTCATCTTCTAAGATCTGCCTGCTATAAGGAAGATTGGAAAGTCCAACAATATTGTCCTTGGCTCCAGATGCACATAAAGTCACAGAGAGTTTAGGCTTTTAGATTTCTAAAAAAAATTAGATGATCCAGTCCAGGTGGTCTTCACGGGAGGCTATATTACAAGTATTTTCAATTTCAATTACATGAACAAGAGCTATATTCTTGAAGGCATTCTCAGACTCCTTTTGTAGCCCACTTAGCTAATTATGCTACTCCAGCCAGCATGGTGATGGAACCCAGGGGCTTTTATGCAATAGAGGTGCCCACTGTTCTGGAAGCTATCCAGCATTATTCCAAATTATGAGAAGGGCATGAGGGAAGATCCAGGAAACTACAGACCTGCTAATCTAACTTCAGCACCTGGAAAAAATTATGGAGATCATACTGGGTGCTATCAAAAGGCATTTAAAGGACGAGGCAATCATCAGTCAGATGAGTTCACAAAGGGTTTCTACCCCGTTTAACTGATCTAATATCCTTCTACAATAAGGTCACCCACCTAGTGGATGAAGGGAAGGTGATGGATGTCGTTTTTGTGGATTTTAGTAAGGCTTTTGGTGGTGCCTGTCACTTCATCCTTCTGGACAAGTTGTCCAATGGGGAGATGAGCAGGTACATAGTGCACTGGGTGAAGAACTGGCTGGGTGGCAGGGCTGAAAGGGTTGTAGGGAATGGAACTACATTTGACCAGAGGGTGACCAGTCCCCTGTGGGTGTTCCTCAGGGCTCAGTTCTAGGGCCAGTTCAGTTCAGTGTTTTTCTCAAGGATGTGGGTGCAGGAGTTAACTGCACTATTATAACTTTGCTGATGCTGAAGTGGGAGGTGCTGTTGACTTTCTCAAGGGAGGAGAGGCCTTGCAGAGGGATCCAGATAGATTGGAGCACTGGGCAATCATCAGTGGGATGAAACTGAACAAGAAGAAATGCTGGCTTTTGCACCTGGGACGGGATAACACCAGTCAAAGGCTAAATTGTGAGAGGAGTGGCTGGAGAGCAGCCCTGCAGAAAGGGGTCTGGAGTTGCAGTTGACAGGAGGCTCAACAGGAGTCAGAAGTGACCCCTGGCAACCAAGAGGGCAAACGAGCTCCTGGGGTGCATCAACCACAGCACCCCCAGTTGGTCAGAAGAAGTGATTATCTCGCTGCCTGCCCTTGAGTGCAGTTCTGGGCACCACCGTTTAGGAAGGATGTGAATATCCTTGAATGTGTCCAGAGGAGGGCACCAAAGCTGGTGAAGGGGCTGGAAGGCATGTCCTCTGAGGAGCTGGTGAGACACAGGGTTTGTGTAGTCTGGAGAGAAGGAGGCTGAGAGGTGACCTCATTGCTTTCTACAGCTTCCTGAGGAGAAGTGGAGAGGGAGGTGCTGCTGTCTTCTCCCTGGTACCCAGTGCCAGGACACAGGAGAATGGCTCAAAGCTGTGTCTGCTAGGGGAGGGTCAGACTTAGCATGAGGAGATTTATTTGGACAATGCCCTTAATACTGTGCTTTAACTTTTGGTCAGGCCTGAAGTGGTGAGACAGTTGGGCTAGATGATAGTTGTAGGTCCCATCCAGCAGAACTATTCTATTCTGTTGTAGTCCATTCCATTCCATTCCATTCTCCTGGAATGACGAGTCGACTCATGATGAGCCGAATAACGAGACTGTTACTTGCCTGAAATACCAGGTGGATTTCGGCTCCAAAGATACAAGTGGAAACAGTGGAATTTCTTTTATTCTTCTGACTGCTTCAGAGCCGATGCTCACAAGAATTAACATAATAGGCAAGTGTAGCCAGGAGCAGGCTGATGCAATCCTCAGTTTAGCTTGAAAAAATGCCACCTGAAGTCCGGCAAAGGAAATTCAGAGAGCTACAGGTAGTCTCAAATCCACTCCATCTTGTGGAGAGACGTGCTATTGAGACTGCATTGGGAATACTGATTTCTGGTTCACTCATGTCTTTTGTGACAAGGAGTTAATGGCACAGTTAGTGTCCAGTATCATTGTTATGAACTCCACCTCTCCAGGCAAGTTTTCTCATAGAGTTTCTTGCAATATCATGAGTTATGGGGCAGTTTATCTTCCTGGTGAATGTCCTTCACCAGGGCACTGCAGAGAATGAACATGCCGGTCTGTAAACATCATTCCTTCCTAGGACATCATTTATTTTGACCGCACATCCTTCCTGAAGCCTGCCATAGAGAATAACCCAAACAATGGTTCTGCCTGGAGCCGAAAGACGGGGTGCCAGCTGAAGCTGACCTCCTTCAAATCAGAGGCAGACACTGGGTCAAACCCACAGATGATAAAATAACCCTGAAAATATGTAACTGATATTGAAAAAAACAAAAATGAACTATAAAATTTTAACCTTTGCCAGAAATAGGACATAGTGGATGCACAAAGAAGGCTCTCTATACAACAAACTCAAAATATTTAAGAATGTGGGTTTTTCTCTCTTTTTGGTAATTATTTTTTTTCACATTAATGTGTATTTTGGCATTATAAGAAAAGCAAACCCCAAATATTCTCACATCTAGTTTATAATTTTTTTCTTTTTTTTTTTCTTTTAGCCTTTGAGAAGGACATCATTAATGTCCTGTATCACTTAGGATGCAAAAACTCAAATAATTTGGCAGCATGAATATAGACCAAGCAGTCAGTGTTTCCTGAAGAGCGAGAATGAGGATCAGTATGAGGGAAGTAATTTAGCAGGGAACGTGTCACTGCTTCTGTGGAAGAAAGGCTTAGAATAGAACATAGAATAGGCTATTTCAGTTGGAAGGGACCTACAACGATCATTTAGTCCAAATCCCCAACCAAATCAGGGCTGATCAAGCTAAAGCATGGTATTAAGGGCATTGTCCAAATGGGTCTTAAACACGGACAGGCTTGGGACATCAGCCACCTCTTCAGAATGCCTGTTCCAGGGTTTGACCACCCTCTTGGTAAAGAAATATTTCCTCATGCCAAGTCTGAACCTGTGGGTACGTCCCCAGACTCCCAAAACCTTTGGTAGATAATTGAGAACTACCATAACGTCTGCCAGCTCCTTCACTACTCCAGGACAAGTCCCATCAGGTCCTATGGATTTGTGAACACTCTGCTGATACAGGTGGTCCCTTAGAATTTCATTGTCCACAAACGGAAAGTCACTTTTTTCCACACTCATGGTCCTCCAACTCAGGGGACCAGGCAGCACAAGGTCTATCAGTATTATTAAAGACAATACAATACACATAAAAATATCTGCTTTATCTTTCATCTCCCTACTCCTCACCCAGAGGCTGTCAACCAGACCATCACTAACCGCTGGACAGTCAAACCTCTCCCTTACATGGAGTACAATTCCTCAACCTCCTCTGCCCTGCATATCCCTCCTCAATAGCCTGTAGCCATCCATCCCATTTGCCTACCTCACTCACATGTCTCCTCCTCTCACTCTTCTCCAGGCTAAAGAGACCCAGGTCTCTCAGCCATTCCTCATAATAGAGGTGCTCCATTCCCTTGATCCTCTTTGCAGCCCTCCACTGCACTCTCTTCAGCAGTTTCCTGTATTCTTGAATCCAGGGAGCCCAGAACTTGACCCATTACTCCAGTTGTGGCCTCACCAGGGCAGAGTAGAGGGGGAGGATGACCTCTCTCCACCTGCTGGTCACCCTCTCATTTCAATGCACTCCAGGAGACCTTTGGCCTTCTTGGTCATAAGGACGCATTGCTGGCTCATGGTCAACTTGTCTACCAGGACTCCCAGTTCTCTCTCTACAGAGCTGCTCTCCAGCAGGTCACCCCCAACCTGTCCAGGTGTATGGGGTTATTCTTCCCCAGGTGCAGGACCATACACTCCCTCTTGTTGAATTTAATTAGGTTCCTCCCTGCCCAATTCTTTAGCTTGTCCAGGTTTCACTGAATGGCAGCACAGTCTGCTGGTGTGTCAGCAACTCCTCCCAGTTCTGTATCATCAGTAAACTTGCTGTTGGTGTGTGTTACTGTGGAGTATATTCAAAAGCAGGACATGCAGCAATGACAAGCATTCCTTTTGCCTTCCAAAACTCGCCTCACTGCTGTGATGCCTGAAAAGCGCTCCTGTGCCTGCCCTGTGCTTGGACTGGGACAAGGGACTGTGCTCAGTGCTACAGAGGACAAGAAGCAAGCCCCAGTGACCAGCCTTGGTGCCCTCGTTGGGAGCCTAGAAAGCTTTTCCTCCCAGATGTGGGGTGTGAGGGGTGTCTCCGTGGAGCAGGAGCAGCAGGCACCTGGTGGCCAAAATGGCCGGAAGGAGGCCTGGGAAAGGGCCATGCTGAATGCTGCAGAGGAAGGCGAAAAACCCCCGGGGAGCAGTGCCAATCTGCCCCGGGGGAAAATTCCTTCCTGACCCCAGAGCTGGCGATCGGCTGTTCCCTGAGCATGTCAGCAAGACCCATCTCCTTGTCCCACAGGGTGCTCGTGCCTCCCAGGAGATGCCCAAGCCCTATTCTTCCTCAGTCTGGAGCCATCTCAGAGGTAGCTGAGAACTGACCTTGGGGGGAAGAACTCTTCCGGTGCCTGCCAGTGCACCAGTGGGTGCTCCGAGGCACTGGGACCCCTTGCAACTTCTCTACATCCTGCTTCTAAAGGCTACTACCCCATGTCTACAGGGGATGAAGATGTTGAGCTCTGTAGTGCTCCTCAAAAAGGAGGAGCACGACCTTGGTCTTACCACAAAATGCTGCTCTGCTAAAAATGCCTCACGGCCTCAGGCACCTTCAGGGGTTAGTGTTTCTTCCCCTCTTTGGAGGGGCTTCCCACAGGCTGAAGCAGGATTTCCATCCATCAGGTGGCCTTTGAAGGTTTGAAGGGGGCCATGCCAGGAGTCTGCCATGCACAGAGAAATTCCATCATCAGCCTCGTCCCACCTTTTACCTTCCTCCCTCACCTTCTCCAAGGAATTCCATGGGCTCCTCAAGGCCTTCCTCTCTGATGTTTTCAGGCTGCCCCCAGGCCAGCTCTGGCAGGGGTATGTGGGAGGATGCCCCTTTTATCCTGCCCCGGGATATTGTGACTGCTGGGTTGCCAGGGGCGGTGGCATTGTGACATGCTGAGATGGGTAAGGAGCTGGCTGGCCGCTGGCTGGCCACCACTAAAAGGCAACAGCCTCTCTTTAAAGAGTCCCTCCGCACCTGTAAGAGAGCTGCAAAGAACTGAAGATTTTGCTACCTTAAAACCACTTGAGATTGTCACTGTGATGAGATTACTGAAGGTTTATTCAGGTACAAAGGAATGTCTGGCTTCGGTTGTCGGTTTGTGGATTTTAATTATTTTTTTATAATGAAAGAAATAAACTCTCTTCTAGCACACACCTGGTCATTAATCAGTTTGCAGCACTGGTGCCATGAGTGCAGAAAGCTGCCAGGCTGTGTCTGTTAAAGAATCTCAACGCCTCGGTGCCAACCCTGTGTGATGAGACAGGCCCTTGTGTGTCCCCAGACACGGATCTGATGGATCAGGAGGCAGAGAAGAATTCCCTTGCCATGACTGCCCCCTCTCCAGAGGGCTTGGAGGCAAAAAAGCCAGTCTGTTGGTAGGAAGAATTTCAGTCTGTATGGAATTTCTAAGCTAAAACCAATGTTTTCAGTTACACTTGAAAACCTGGTAGCCAGTGCATATTAAGGCCATGCTTTCCTCTTTTCCGAGGGCCCTACAAGGCAAACGACTGCTGAACTAGCACATCCTGAAATAATTAGCTCTAGTTGCACTAATTGCACTCCCAAACTGTGCTGTATGTAGGAACAATCCAGACTGGAATTACCATAATCCTAGGTAATGGCACTGGCTGCCACATCAGAAAAAAAAAAAGCCTACAAAAATTCATGTCTTTTAGCCAAACTGGACGGAAATTTTTTTTGAAAGTGCAGGTGTTACTCGGCTTTTTTTCTTTAACAATTTCTTGGCTTGGCTTTTCTTTTTTTAACTATGGCCACTGGTGGCCAGATCCTGGGTTTGCATCTCACCCCAGCTGTTTTCCTGCGAATTCCTGTTAGAGAGCCCAGGCCCATCAGCGTGAGGGGCTTCAGTACAAAGTGAGTGCTGTTCATAGTGCTGGACCACAGCGATTCTGCTCACGCCCTGGGGTTCAGGTGGCCCAAAGTTCAGTGTAGCACTCAAGACACCTGACCAAACACACACCCCAAATGTCTTCCTCCTCTAAAGCCCGTGGACAGCCTGGTTTCAGGCAGCTGCCGTAGAAATACAGGAGGGAGCTTTAAAGATGTATTGTGCTTGGCCACCCTTGCCTGGTGCTTTTGGCTGGCTGGGACACAACTGGCCGTGTCGGCAATCGCCAACATTTCCTTCTTCTCTTAAAAAAGCTCCTCCGGAGAGGGAGATTTCATTAGTGACCAACACGTTTGACATGTGCTGCGAGAATACAGAGTCAGTATTAGCCTCAGCCTTTGAGGCATAAGAGCGCTTTGCTTCCCGTGGCTTCGCATTCACACTCGCCCATTTCGCAAGCCCAGCTCGGGTGGCTCATGTGACAGGGAAGGCAGCAGGTGCACGGGAACGTGTCCTGCCTTGCTTCATTCCAGACTTCTCCCTCTGATTATTTCGCCTAACGTTTCCCATGGGGACCATCTGTCCTTTTCATCCACATCTGTAAGAGTGAGGCCGTTGGAACAAATAATCCTAAAGGCAATATCATTCTGGCAGCGGGAGCCAGCACCAGGTGGAAATTAAATGGAAGGGAGTTCGGCGCTTTCGATGTCCAAATTCAGCAGCTCAGTTAAGAAAACTGTTCTTGGAAAGGGAAGAACAGGGTCACAAGCTTCGAGTGTTGATTTCCACTGGCTAGAGATGATTTTGCGCTCAATCTGTCCCCTTCAGCCGAAGGTGAAGATGTTTGGTACTGCCTTGAAGTGAGCCTGAAAGATCAAATCCACCCAAAGCCACCTTCCCAAGGAGGAGGTGGAGCCCACCCAAAGCCTCCTTCCTTCTATGGGGCACCCAAAAGCCCTGTGCTGGTCCCCGTGGGGCTGTGGGGCACTAGATGAACAGTGGCCACATGAGCAAACCCCACAGGTACTCCCTCAGGCTGGTGAGGTCTTGCAGGGGCTTGTATTGCCTGAGAAGAAATGTTGATGTTTAGGAACCTTTAAATTTGGATTTGGTCCCCTGTCTGAACCTGTAATACAGAGAGAGAGGGGCCAGGCAAAGAGGGTTCTCTGTTGTTCTCCTTTCACTTTTCTCTTTTTCCCTTTCTTTTCTTTGAGGTATGGTTGATTCATTTCTGGGCTACCACTCGGCTGGCATACTTTAATTTTGCCTCCTCTCACTTCTTTTTTCCACCTTGCTTTTTCATTGCTGTTTTCCTCCTCTTCTCGCCTGTGTGGAACATGAGCCTTGGAGATTCCTGAATGGCATTTCCAGCCTAGGATGTCCCAGCAGGCCATAAACAGGGGAAAGAGTCATCAATTTGGGTAAGCTTTCTCCTCTGAGAAGTGGCAGTGCCCATTGCTCACAGCCTGCTCTGTGTTCAAGCAAGCATGTTCCATGAAAAAAATGGAAGATAGACCCACTGCTGACATAAAACATCATTTCCCTTTGGAAACCTGCAGAGCACACACACAGGCAAAGGAACTCCAGCCCTTTGACAGGGCAAGGTCTGTAGGAAGAGCCAGTGCCTTTCATTAGCTCAGTTGGTATGGCTGGAATAAGTAGCAGACTTCAGGCAAGAAGCCCTCTTCAAGACCCCAATAGAACCATGAATGCTCATTGAGAGTACTTAGAGTGCAGCCCTTCTGAAAAACTGCAGTGTTTGTTATGTCAGTGATTTAAGAAAACCTTTCTTACGAGTCAGATGTTGCCAATTCATAAATTCACAGAATGATCTGGGGTTGGAAGGGACCTCTGAAGATCATCTAGTCCAACCCCCCTGCCAGAGCAGGCTGCACAATACATAAGTTCTACATCCTTTCTGTAGGAGCATGTTGGGAGAAAACATGTTTTTCTGTCCCTCTAGGAAGCAGCTGCAAGCGAGCGAGCTGTGATCACGCACACAGGGTTTAGAACAAGATACTACTGTAATAAAGTAAATGCAATGTGGGCTGCCCAGCATAGCTCCCGATGTGCCTTTAGAGTGGTATCATGCATTTCTCTGAGTGAAGTGTTCACAGCCTCTCCAGAGCCTCCTCCCTAGATTTTTACCTCTGTCGTGGTACTCGGTAGCCACTCGGACCACCAGTAACAGGATCTCTGCTGTCACTCATGATTTGCTTCCAGTATTTCCACCCCCTGTGCTATTACCAGTGTGAGCTGCTGCCAGCACCAAGAGTGTCTATTGCTGTGCAAGCCACTGAGTGTGAGATACCGCAGCGATGAACAAGGGCTACCTGCCACTAAGAGGGGGGAGTAAAAAAAGAACCCAAGACCAGCATCCCTGTGGCAAAATCGCCCTATCTAACTAACAGAAGGAGCTCTGATATGAAGAAGAGAGGAACCAGCTGAAACAACCACATCAAAACTAAATTTTGAAGCGTCGTGGCGGTGGGACAAGAGGAAAGGCTTTTCCCACAGCTTTGCAAGCCCCACAGTAAAGTGAAGACCCATCAGCCCTGTGTGTGGTGACAGTGATGGTCCCTGCTAGACCCTTACTTGTCCTGGGCAGTGGAGGATGGAGAGGGTACAGTGGGAACAGGGTGAG
This sequence comes from Nycticryphes semicollaris, assembly GCA_013400055.1. NCBI lineage: Eukaryota > Metazoa > Chordata > Aves > Charadriiformes > Rostratulidae > Nycticryphes > Nycticryphes semicollaris. The sequence goes on from VXBJ01000255.1 coordinate 228,802, forward strand.
GAGCACTGGCCACCCCAGGGGCCTGTCACGAGGTGCTGGATGGAGGCTGGTGATGTGGGCACAACCCCCTTGCCAGCCAGGCTGGGACGATGGGAGCCAGGCATGCTTTCTCCACAAGAAAGCAATGCTGAGTCCCTGGCCTGGCCTGAAGGATAATTTTAGTGCAGAGGGTGAAACCTGACCTTCTCCTTCAGCGTGAGACAGGATCTAGCAGCAGAGCTGGTTACTCAGATGCTGCTGTTTCAGGAATGTCAAAGCTGTTTATCAGCGCTGGGCAAGTGTGGGAAAAATTCGGAGGAGGGGGAGCAGGAGTAGCCCAGCAGGCTTTCCTTTCCTTTTGCTCGTGAGCCCCTTTGCCTGGCATCAGGGAAGCTTGAGCTGAGCCCAATTAATCACAGAATCACAGACTGATATGGGGTGGGAAGGGACCTCTGGAGATCATCTAGTCCAACCCCCTGCCAAACCAGGCAGGGGGGCTACCCAGAGCAGGTCGCACAGGAACGTGTCCAGGAGGGTTGGGAATGTCTCCAGGGACAGAGACTCCACCACCTCTCTGGGCAGCCTCTGCCAGGGCTCTGCCATCCTAGAAAAAGAAGTTCCTCCTCAGTGTTTAGATGAGACTTCCTATGTTTAAGTTTGTGCCTGTTCCCTCTTGTCCTGTCACTGGGCACCACTGAGAAAAGACTGGACCCATCCTCCTGACACCCACCCTTTAAGTATCTATAGGCTTTGATCAGATCCTCCCTGAGCCTTCTCTTCTCCAGAGAATTATCTGGAGAATTATCTATCCAATTAATGCTGACAGCCCGGTGTTGAGGACATGAGCAACAACTCCATGTGCTGCACAAGCACGTGGGGGTGCAAAGGGTCAGCCCAACGGTGTAACACACACACATAATTTTATTACGTGTTGGAAGGCAGAGGCTTCCTCCCGACATGTGACATTCATGCTACCACAGCAATGCCATTAGACGTCTGCTGGCGGAGGGGATGCTGCTGCTCCAGAGCTATCGCAGCCAGGAAGGCAAGGGCAGGTGGAAAGCAGATTTACTGCTCCCACGTTGCAGGATGGGAAAGGAAGGAGCCTGAAAGCAGGTTCCCATGGATGGGGTGGTGAGAAGAGGAATTGTTTTGCCCCTCCGACGTGCTGTGTCCCCTCTCAGACGCAGCAAGCGGCACCCCTCCTGAAAGGCACACAGATCCCTGCAGCTAAAACATGCAGGTCACCGGTTGCTCACTCGTGCCTGCAAAATGCGCCCTGCGGGGCTATTTGTCCTCACTTCAAACAAAACATCGTACTCCCCACTGCACGCGTCAGTTCACTCAGTGCGCAGTTTCAGGCTCTGTGATGAAACAGAGCCACAGCAAACCACACAAATCTTCACCATCGAGCAAGTTAAACTAGTATGCAGTCAAAGTAACGTTTAGAAATCTACACTAGGAGCTTCATAGCAGCATCTCATCCAACTGGGAGGGCTGGGTGACACTCCAGGGGCTTTGCTGCCATCCAGCGTGACCTGGGCAAACCGTAGAGCTGGGCAGAGAAGAACCTAGTTAGGTTCAACAAGGGCAAGTGTAGGGTCCTGCACCTGGGAAGGAAGAATGCCAGGTACCAAGAAAGGTTAGGGGTGGATCTGCTAGAAAGGACTTCTGAGGAGAAGGATCTGGGCATCCTGGTAGACAGGAAACTCCAGGAGCCAGCAATGTGCCCTTGTGGCCAAGAGGGCCAATGGAATCCTGGGCTGCGTAGGGAAGAGTGTGGCCACTAGGAGGAGGGAGGTCATTCTCCACCCTCTGCTCTGCACTGGGGAGGCCACAACTGGAATCCTGCCTCCAGTGCTGGGCTCCCCAGGTCAAGAGAGACTGGGAACTACTGTCTCTCTCAGGAGAGAGTCCAGTGCAGGGCAACAAAGATGCTGGAGGGATTGGAGCATCTCCCTGGTGAGGAAAGGCTGAGAGAGCTGGGACTCTTTAGCTTGGAGGAGAGAAGGCTGAGGGGAGACCTTCTTCATGCTCACAAGGATCTAAAGGGTGGGTTGAAGGAGGATGGAGGCAGACTCTTCTCAGTGGTCCCCAGTGACAGGACAAGGGGCAAGAGGCACAAGCTGGAACATGGGAAGTTCCATTCAAAGATGAGGTGAAACTTCTTTAAGGGTGAGGGTGTCAGAGCCCTGGCAGAGGCTGCCCAGGGAGGGTGTGGAGTCCCCTTCTCTGGAGACCTTCAAGCCCTGCCTGGATGCAGCCCTGAGTGATGTGCTCTGGGCAACCCTGCTTTGTCGGAGTGGGATACGGACCCGGAGTAACGATGGAATCTCAATATGAGTATAGTCGTTCTCCTTTATTTGACACACTTACAAAGTTTATATAGACAATCAGGCAGAGCACGCGATAGCAACATCTATGCGATTGGTTCACTACACTTGTCCACATGTCTAAAGCAATTGTATGATTGGTACAAGGGTGCTGTTCACACAAAGGGGTCTAACGGAATTTGCTGGACTTGGTTCTGCTTATCTTATCTACCAAGTCGCTACTCCCTTGTGCTGCTCAAGGATAGTTCACTGCGTCCTCTGGGCTTTCTGCAACCCCAGGAAAACAGGTTGCTCACATCAACCAGATCATGGCCTTTTTCACTTAGCCACCCTTCCGCACTGCTTTAGCAGGGCAGCGGGACTGGATGAGCTCCAGAGGTCCCTGCCAACTCCCACAATTCCCTGATTCCATGATTCTTACCCTCCATTTCTGTTGCTGTTTTCTGGGACTACTCATTGGATCATCAGCTTTTCTCCCTCTCCCTTTACTAAGCAGTAAATGCTCAGAAATGTTTCCAGAGCCTTCCAAGCTCACCTCATTTGCTGCTATGCCCAAGTGCAGAAGTGAAAATTTAGCCTGTATGTACCTAAGTCCATTCTGTGCTTCCAGCCTGATGCAAAGGTAGCCAAGGGAGACCTGGGGGGTCATTACAGCCAGGGACCTCCATCCTTTTGTGACAGTGCTATTTTGAAGCATTTATTCCTCACAGCTAGGCAGCAGGCAACAAGCTGATCATTCCATGATGTGCCTTTTTTGTCATGTGGGAGAATCCCATGGCTTGTCTCCGATGCCAGATTGTGGCAGCGGATGCAGAATACACAGGAGACAGAATCACAGAATGGTTAGAGTTGGAAGGGACCTTCAAGATCATCCAGTTCCAAACCCCCTGCCCTGGGCAGGGACACCTCCCACCAGACCAGGCCCCTCCAAGCCCCAGCCAGCCTGGTCTTGATCCCCTCCAGGGATGGGGCAGCCACAGCTTCTCTGGGCACCCTGTTTCCAGTGTCTCACCACTCTCACAGCAAAGAATTTCTTTCTGGTATCTCATCTAAATCTCCCCTCTTTCAATTTAAAACTGTTACCCCTTGTCCTGTCACTCCACTCCCTGACAAAACGTCTGTCCCCACCTGTCCTGTAGCCCCCTTCAGACACTGGAAGGCTGCTCTAAGGTCTCCCTGGAGCCTTCTCTTCTCCAGGCTGAACAACTCCAGCTCCCTCAGCCTATCTTCACAGCAGAGGTGCTCCAGCCCTCTGATCATCTTCATGGCCCTCCACCGGACCTGTTCCAACAGGTCCATGTCCTTTCTATGTTGAGGACTCCAGAGCTGGACACAGTACTCCAAGGTGAGCAGAGGGGTAGAAAGATGTAGGAGCTGTGCCGAGCCCTCTCATCAGTTGGGATTTTGGGGCACTGGCACTTACCCCCGAGCCAACACTGCTCTTGCCTCTGGTCACTTATGTGTAGTTCAGTTGTTTGCATTTGGTTATGGCTGGCACCATCCTTGCACTTGAGACAAGACTGCTGGCAAAACTGCAGAGGTTTGGTCCAGATCAGACCCATCAGGTATTTAGGTATCAAACTCCTACTGAAAAAAAAAGAATAAATGCAAGTGAGGGTTGTAAAGGCTTGTTTGGAAGCTGACTCCAGTGATGTGAGTAAAGAAAGGGCGGTGGGAAAAGAGAATGCAAGGAGTTAGTGTGAGCACTGGAACAAAATGAGGAAAACGCAAGCTGGAAACACACTCGTTAAGACTGCCCCAAAATAAAGAATATTCTGTTGTTTGGCGATTTCTTGACTAAAATTCAGTTTGACTGTGGATTATTGTATTTCTTCCTACATTCTTCATCAAAGTTGGCGGCCCTGGGTAAATGGCAGCGCTTCCACGGTGTGCAGCGTGGCTTGAGGCAGCAAAATCTGGCCCAAATACTAGTGTTAAGCAAACTGTTAAAATAGGAACTGAACCAAGTGCCCAGATCTCCTCCCCAAACTCCAACTAAACCTGTTTCGAGGTTCAGGAATGTTTGGTTAACTTTAAATAAAACAATGCTGTGTTTCTACACATCCTGCTTTGCTTTCAGCGCAGCCTCCAAAGCAGAAATACAAAAATATGGCAGGCAGGTCTATGTTTGCACTCTTTCTGGAATCACTGGAAATCTCACAAAACCCGCTTTGTCTGTCCAGCTCCGAGGTACTGCCACTGTCAGCCAGTAGAATACGATCTAAGTCACGTACATACCAACCTGTTTGTAGTTTTTCAAACAAATTCCCCAGACCACCAGACATATCAAAGCCCCAGATGAACTTCACGGTGGCAGCAAGCGATATGGCTGCTTTAAAGTCCTTTTCTGTTCATTCTTTTTTTTTGTTTGTGCTTCATATTTGGTTTGCAACTAACTTAAAACACACAATCCCAATTTTTTGGGTTTTTTTTTGATTGGCATCTCTTTGACAGATCTCTTTATTGAACTTGCAGAGCATCAACATGAAGACAACAGCATTGTTTTAGAGGTACGTATTTAGCCATATAAATTCGACTGCAGCACGGCAACGTTTTTTAAAGCACTTCTGTGTACCAGGAGAATTTGCACATTCAAATTTAAAGGAACATTTAATGGTGTTGCTAGAAATGATACCGCCGTCAGCAAAAGCCAATACAAGCATCCCGATTACTCATCCATCGGCTGTACCACAACAAAGCCCATCTCAAACGATACAGCACCACAGCTTCACGTTTGCCAGCCAAATTAATTATGTTTTCCAGATTCTGACAAGACATATATTAAGAAATGCACGTTAATCATGGCCTCAATGAGAACAATATGCAGTTAACATTGAGGTTGTCACAAAAAATACAGAAGGCGAGTGCAGACTAAATGCACCCTAAATGCAAGGAAACCTGATCCTTCTTCCCACTGGCACGTTTCGGTGATGGCCGAGAGAAAATTTTTAACGAAACTAGCTTTTAGCAGGGATGTGCTCTCATTAGGCACAAGGCAAAAAAGCAACATGCCATTCTGACCACTACTGTGAAAGCGAAGTAGCTGCTGCCCCCATTGCTTATGTACCAAATGCTACGAGCGTACAAAACCCTGGAGGCCTGCCCAGCATCTCTCCTCCAGGAACGGTGTGAGCTTAACAGTTTTCTGGTACTTCTGGCCAGGAAATTATGTGTCCTATTTATGCAGGATTTTCTATCGTGGTCAAATCAGATCATTTCTCTTCCCTGTAAGCTGTCCTGAAAAATAAACCCGTTTGTGGGGACAGAGTCCAGCAGCCGCTGAGGAAGTGATAGAACTGGGTAACTCCGCCCAAAAACCACAGCAGACACACTCCCCTGTTTTCAGCCTGACAACTTCTAGAGCAAACTACTACCCAGCATGTGTTAAGAGGACAAGAATCTGGTTTTAAACACAGTTGCAAAAAATAAATAAATAAAAGCTCACACCGCGACTTACAGAACAAACCAATTAATGTTATTCGTAAAAGTGCAAAACCCACCCCCGTTCCACACTTCTGGGGGCCTGAAGGTGCGGGAAGTCTCGGTTTGAGCTTCATAAAGCAAAACATGTGCACTCCCCGTGCTTGTCTTGGTTAGTTCTTTCTTTCCCATGAGGAAACTGTCACTGTGCCCGCCAGGAAAAGATGTGGAGATGGTAAGGTCTGAAATGCTGGCTCGAACAGCCAGTGCAGGAGGCATCATGGGAGTGGGTGCAAAAGAAAGCAAGGTGATTGTCCCTTCTGCCTAGATTGCAGTGAGTGCCTTTGCAGTCCCACCAGGCAGAGGACATCTAAAACCTCTCCCGCTGCTCCTCCCACCTTCCTGCAATGCTCACACAACTCTCTAATTTTCGCTCTGCCTAGATCACCAGGCACTGCATAGACACTGATTTAGCCTTTATGAACGATGGACTGAGAACAACTTCTTTTTTTTCCACTTCTACCTGGGCTTATAAAGGTGTTTTCATGCTCTTTTGAGTAAGGGAAGACTTCCGGAATAGTAAAGCCATTGTAGTGTAGAGTACCTCTTAATCTCTTTGCATAGGTTAAAACTAACACTGCTTTAAGTAAAATAGGATTGAAAAATGTCTGTTGCAATACTTCAAACTCTAGTAAATGCAAGAAGGGAAAAAAAAACAGCTCAAACATTCACTTCCTGAAGGGCAGAAAGGAAAAAAAAAATCCACAAAGAACAACAAAACCAAGAGAATGAGTTTCTAGACTTTTGATGTACGTTGTTTAAAATGGGCTGTTTTTTGGTTTGGGATGAGGTCTTACCCAGGACATCTCTCCCCTTCTCTCCAGTCCCCAGAAGTAACAACAGCAAAATCTAGCTTTTCCTTCTTGATGCTGCCGTTTCTGCAGTCTGCTTATGCTTTGGCTTCTTGAAAAATAAATAAATAATTAATGAAACTTTTGCAAAAAGAAAATCAGCCCCAGCTTAAATAAGTTGTATCTATAAAGATTATCTGCGGTCACTATGTATCGCTGCAAGCGCATCACTGAACAGATTAATGTGATGAAAGAGATCTTTGGCGTGACGTCTTCTACTCAGTTAAATGTTGATGTTCTCTTTCAAGTGAAAACTTACAACTCCCCAAAGGACAACAATAAGCTTGAAAAATCAGGTTAGGCGTCAGCAGCTGGCTACTAATAACCTTCCTCTTGGCTAATATCTGTGTGCCCCAGGGGGCAGCCAGCGTCCATAATCAGCACTCATCTTTCATCTTCCTCAGCTGGGCTGTCTGGCACGTGCTGGGTGGGGTGAACACCGAAGGGTCTGCGATGCCCATCTGCAGATCAAAAAAGCGAGTGGAGGTTGTCACGCTGGAGTTCTTCGTGTACGTTTCCTGTACTGGGTAACAGTCTTTGACGGTGTAAACGCCGACCCAGGATTCCACTGTAACCAAGCAGAAATGAGGTTATTTTAGATGACAAGAATGAATGAACGCCTCAAAATGAAATCAGTCCAAAAAATGGCCATTCCTCGAGCAAAGCCTATAGGCTGGAACTGCCCAGAGTTCTGTCCTTATGCTTGGCAACACCACAAAATGCCATAAAACTGGTATAATTTGGATACTGCAGTGATCTTAAACCTGAACATGTTGGTGTCAAGCACAGTCAAAATCATAATACTATCATGGCATCACAGAATCATAGCATTGTCTGGGTTGGAAGGGACCTTTCAGATCATTGAGTCCAACCATCAACCTAACTCTGACAAAACCCATCACTAACCCATGTCTCCAAGCACTATGTCAACCCGGCTTTTCAATCGCTCCAGGGATGGGGCCTTCACAACCATTTCCATGGAAACATTTTTCCTGATCTCCAATCTGAATGTCCCCTGGGGCAACTGGAGGCCATTTCCTCTTGTCCCATCGCCTGTGACTTGGGAGAAGAGACCGACCCCCCTGGCTACACCCTCCTTTCAGGGAGTTGGAGAGAGCCAGAAGTTCTGTCACCTTTCAAGTATACCTCTACTAAAGGACCATCACTTCTGCTTAGTCCCAAACGTAGTTGTGTTCTGCACAACTCTGAATTCTCTCATCTCTGATGTCACTTTCATGTCAACACTTACTCATTTCATCAGTAAAGCAATGAAACACCCTGTTCTCCCTGTCACCAGCTTGGGTATGACAGGGACATTTCACCTTACACTCTGTTCCTGACAACTTGTAAGGTGTGATTACTGAAAACCCATGGTCCATTTCCACAGTGTTGGTCCTTAGCATGGCCTTTTTGACACTCTAGAACACTCAGTGCTTCCAACTATGCAGGACATCTGATTCCTTCCTGTGCACAGGCAGTTCTGCACTCACCTACATCAAGAAGCACTTGTCTTCTGTGGTGGGGACTCCTGTGCACCAGAACTGACAGCCATACCATCTTGCTTCCACAGCTGTTGGACCTCTAAAACCTTTACTGCCATTCTTAGACTGATGATACTCACCACAGCTTTAATCCACATAAATATGACCTTGCTTCCTATTTTCCCATCTAATTGTCTCAAGCACAGAGGGTCTGTGTCAGAAAGAGGAACATTGCCAAAGACAACACCAGTGCCTCCATCTCTTCTTTTAATTCATTCCTTCTGCTTACCACAGAAGGTAACAGAAAATCCCAATCATCATTCTCATATGTTCAGTGTCTTAATTCCTGTTTCTCTCAAGTATTTCTGCCAGTTCATTAATTATTTCAAGACCACACTCAATGCTGATCTCCTCCACGTACGTGATGTAGCAAATCCGTCTCTTTTTTTAACTTTAATTTAATTCCATGACATGCTTATCTCAGAAGTGTTCTCTCTCTTCCCCCTGCTATCCTCTGCCATCACCTCTACTTTCACCACTAACCTACTTCTGCAGTCAGTACCATTGGTGTGCTTTCCTTTGAACACCCTTCACTTTGAAAACCTCACTTTTGAATCTCTTTTATTTATCCCAGGCATCTCCTCTGTGATCTTTCTTCATCCCTTCCATCACACACCACCTTCATCCAGTTGGTTCATGCACTTCAGATCTCTCTCCTGAGAAGGGAAACTCATGAGGTTAAAATACAACATTACCTACTGTGGTCATAAATCAGGCTCCTCTAAGTGATGCCTGTTACGGACTTCTCCCAGTCCCAAAGGAGCCTTATTTTCTCCCACTCGGCAGCCATCAAACATACTTTCTTTCTCCCCTTCCCTTAGGGTGTGATATGCTGGGCTATGATCACCATACTGGAAATAAACAACATGTGACACGAAACATACATGCAGGATCTACAAAAAGGCTGGCAAGCTGGGCAGTATTTTAATATACCTCATCCAAGCCATCCTAGCGTACCCAAAACCATTCTCATGTCAATGGGTTTGGGTTTGAGTTTGAGTGTCCAGAAATGGAAGATTCTTTTCCTCAACAAGACTCTCCTCTGAATTTTTAATAGAAAAATAAGGTAGAATATAATGCTACCAAGGTAGCCCATATCTCCACTGATTTTAACAGAATTATAATTTCTAGAATACAAGCCAAAACTAGCTGAAAGGTGGATGGGTAGACAACTTTAAGACCTTATTAGTCTGAATGGTCATACAGAAAAACACCGGAGATACAAAATACTACAGGATAAAAATCACACATCATTAACTGAAGGTATCTGGATATTAAGTTCCACAAAAGTTCCAAAAACACTGGATCTGAAAAACAAAATTCTTGGAGTGAGTGATAGTTTGCCTCTTGTAGAATACCACAGGATATATCGACCTAGTTACAGAGGTCTAACGAGCTTATCCTTCATTTTCTATTTCATTCTTTCCACTTTTTTTCAAGCAAGAAGTATTTCCCCCTGGCTAAATGCTCAGGTTCCTAACCAGCCTATATATTAGGTGTCTATAACTGTAAGTATTGCATTCACTGAATAAAGCCATAAATTGCATAGGGGGTTTTAAAATTATTTTTATCGTTGTCTGGGGCATCAGCAAACCATAGATGAAATTGAAGCCAGTGGGCTAAGGAATTGCTATGCATCCAAAATCTAACAAACATACTCTGCCTTGGAAAATTCAGCCTACTTTCTTTGATGATGCACCTGTCCAGCTGCCAATGGCAGAACTAAAGCCTCAGGGGCAGAGGTGTCCTACAAACGTGCTAGGTACCACCTCTCAGGTGCATACTAACCACCTCCCTTGCTGCAGAACCAGGTGGTGGATGGATTCTATTACTAATGTCCGATGGTAGCATGTAGACACACACTGCCACCTGCTTTGTTTCTGTTATGCCTTTTAGCAGAAATGTGATACGCACTAGTTTGAAGATGCCCCCAATCATACTGCCAATTCTTCTCTAGATAAATTTGGATAGATCCAGGCTGCTGGATTCAGATGCAAAGTGATGCCGTTTCATGCCAAAATCTCTATGATACACACCAAAACGCAATCAAGTCCCTTGGGCATATTTGACCCTGCTGAGATATGAAACATGTTCTTAATAAAATGCATTGATAATAAAATGGTACATTGTGCAAGGGGCATTAGTTATAATTTCTTCCAGCAAACGTTATAGAAATATGGAAGGCTGGGGTGAAACATGAACAATTTTATTTTTCCCTGGGCAGCAGAGACAACGATTATATGAAGACAGAAAAAAAGCATGTACATACATTTCCTGGCTGGTTTTCTGTCAGACCATTCCTGTACCATAATTTCATCTCCAGGTCCCCCGATGTAGTACTGATCTTCATAAGTTGAATTGGCAGGAATATCATAGGGATCCCATGGCTCTGTCAGAGCAATCTTCGAGCAAAGCTTTGTAACTTGTTCGATCTGGAACATCACCGCATCTTTATAGAGCAATATGTACTCAAAGAATCTGAAATATTAAAGGAAAAGACCCAGTTAATATAGTCTTTTCCTATACTAAGCAAGGAGATGATAAGCAAGCTTGCCTTTGACTTCTCGGTATAAGACCATTTTCGCTTGCGTTAAACTTTGCCAAGCTCTGAGAAAGGCTAACCAGTTGGGTCAAAATTTCCCAGGCTGAAAGTTTGTCTCAGCTGACTCTTTCCAAAATAAATAAATCAGCCTGAACTGGTCCTGCCATTTCTGAGAACAACAGAACAACTTTTCTGAGAACAACGGAGAGAAAAACATGTTATTATTCCTAGTTTTGTTTTGGTTTTTAATAAGTGTTTCATTAAAAAGCTCTAGTGCCTCCATGTTTTGGAGAAAGGACTTGAAATTTGGCAGGGGTAAAGTTTTTATTAAAAGTTGTCCAGATTTGGCTAAGTTATAAGCCTTTGAAAAAACCTGCTTGCAGAGGCTGCATAGATTCAATTCTCCTTTCTCTGTGCTGGTTAGGTGTGGTATCTCCCATCCTCCTCTGTTGCAGATGCTCCTCCATGGCAACCCATGCTGCTTAGCGGGACATACCGGTAAGTACATGGTCTCAAGTGCAGAACCAAGAGGGTCTCCCTCCTAATGGCACAATTTCTTTCTGGAAGCCACCAGACTCAAGGAAGCAGTGAAAGGAGAAAGCAGAGGAGCAAACAAGTAAGGCATAGACAGAGAGGTGTGGAGGTCAATGAGCCTGAGGGGCCAGAAGCTGAGTTCACCAAACTGGATGGTTAATAATGATTTATAAACAATCTTCTACAGAGTATGAAGTGACCAAGCTCTGCTCTAAGGAGAGACGATGAGCCTCTTTCTTCATGGTTTCATCTAGTTGCTAGTTATAGTAGTTGGGTCTACCTCAAAGGCTGTGACTTTGCTTTCATACCTATAAAAAAAGAGGCGGCACGCTCCCTACCTTGTAACTGGGCAGAGAAACAGAAAGAAACTAAAATCAAAATTATTGGAAGTATCAGCTGATTTTGAATGCACAACCAGAACCACCAGAGGCCTAACTCCTCCAGCATTATCAATCAGATTCTAAGCTCATCTCAAAGCATCCTCATGTGTGGTCTGCACCTTTTGTGAAGGACAGCCAGGATCCACTCTTCAACACCCCCCTTTTCAGCAGCCCCCCCTCATTATTAGAGGTTTCTCAAGTATTTGGCTAGAGCCTACTGTTATGCAGTGACTCCAGAGAAAAGGAAGGGATGGTATTAATTCCCTTCCACAGATTCATCTTGCCTATCTGTGATAGTGTCTCTCTCCATCTGTCATTCCTTGCTTCAATCATGATGCTGCCTCCGTTACCTGCCCAAAAAATAGCTTGGGTGTCCTTTGGACAGTGGTGTCTTCCACTTCACAAACTCGATGCTAACCCCTAACAGCGTTCATCCTGCGCCATCAGCAGGATGATAAACTGGTGGAAAACAGTGCGTAATCCCCGGAATTGGAGAGAAGATGCACAAAAGCAAGAGGGTTGCATATTTCGCTTCGCAGTCTTTGCATTCCTTTGGGAAGGATGTAAAGCTTACATATAATAGGGCTGGCAACAAAACAAACTGCAATTTTAATTGTTGCACGACACAATTGTTGCACCACTTCACCCACCGCTGACACGGGGGCATTTAAAGGTTGCACTGTGAGAAGCATCTAAGCATTCTTAAAAGCATCTGAGCAACATTCCCATCACTCCTTCAGAGGGTCATTTGTCCAGCATGTGTGGAAACGCAGGCAGGCTAAATGCCGTTAGCCGAATTGAATGATGGTGAAGAATGTAAGGTGGAACGAGGAGGCTGACACAAGGCACGTTGGGGCTCACCCCTCCCTCATGACCTTGCACCGTATGGGAGGTAGCTTTTCCCACTTTCCATGTGGGACTCAGCCACTGGGAACACCTAAATTCACTGGTCGTTTTCTTGTCAAAGGCCTTGTCTCCACAGTCGTGATACGCTACTGAAGAATTCCGTACACACAAACCGGTTCCTTACATACACTCACGGACAAATGTAGCTTTTATATCAGGTTCAGTCCAGAGGACACACTCACAAGAACACTAAAATATACTTATGTATCTGTTTGCAACCAGACTTTAATGACTCAACTACTGTTCAGCTGGCTGCCCAGCAGCTCCCATAAAAGTGTGAAAAGCCTCCTTTCAGGGAGTTGGAGAGAGCCTCCTCCAGGCTGAACACCCCCAGCTCCCTCAGCCTCTCCTCACAAGACTTGTTCTCCAGACCCCTCACCAGCTTCTGGCTGTCCTTCTCTGGACCCACTCCAGCCCCTCAATGTCTTTTTTTGTGGGAAGGGGCCCAAAACTTGACACAGCCCTCGAGGTGGGGCCTCACCAGTGCCCAGTACAAGGGGACAATCACCTCCCAAGTCCTACTCCCCACACTGTTCCTGATCCCGGCCAGGATGCTGGTGGCCTTCTTGGCCACCTGGGCACACTGCTGACCTCAACAGACTAAAATTAAAACAAAACTAAAAAAAAAGAAGAAAATAATGAAATAGATACAATATATACAAAACTGTATCAAGCCCCCTGGAAGACGATCAGGTCACTAGCAGGCATCAGGAAAAGTCCCAGACTGGACTCGGTGATCAACAGGAGCTGGATTCCAGCTCTGGAGTCGGGAATGCTGGAATCAAAGGCAGAGGAACAGACAGGGTCTTCCTCGGACATCAGCCATTGAAGGAAGAGAGTTGACCCTTTGGTTCCTCAGCTTTTCTACTGAGCATGGGGCAGATGGGATGGAATACCCTGTGGGTCAGTTTGGGGTCCCCTCTCCTGTCCCCTCCTCCCCACAGGGGTGACCCCTCGAGGCTTTTCCGCTTCCCACCCCCCAATGGGGCAAATAACACCATTCCCTGCCCTTGGCTGTTCCAGCAATAAGGATAAGCCAGGGCTTCTCTGCACCATCCCTTGGGGTGATCAGGTCTGATCACCCTCAGAGCGAGCAGTTTCTGAACAATCTACTGTTAATTTCAGAGTTTAGTTAGAAGAGGCCCGGCTAAAAAAATAAAATTACTGAACAGAAAATTGGTTCTGTTTTACCTCAAACCAGGACAGTAGCAGCTCTGGGTAAGCGGTGAAGATGATTTACACTGTCATTGTAAGTCAACCCGGATGAACATCACATCCAAGCTTGCAAGAGCATTGCTCCTGTGTGTGTGTGTCCCAGAAACAGGCAAGCACAGAAACGTAAGATCACACAGGATCTGAGTTTAACTGCACATGAAAGGTGAACAGTTAAGTTCTTGTTTTATAAAGGGAATTATTTACCAGCCAAAATTAATAACAAAATGTGCATGAATATAAAATTACAATCTAGCATATTTTAAAGCAAAATATTTAAAAATAATTTCCTCTTTTCTTTTTCTTTCTTTTTTTTTTACTGGCCAAGTCTTAATCCTCTATTTGTTTTAGGTGCCTGAGATTTCATTGGCTGCTTTAAGGGGAAGTACAGACTCCTGAAAATAGGTTTTGGCAAAGAAACAGAAGGGCAAATGATTTTTAATTAGTTTGTTTTGGGTTTTTTTTTTTTCAGAAAAACTAATATATTTGCAGCCTGTGCCCACCTCTAATATTATTTTTATAATAATATCATTCCTTAAACTGTAACTTCAAGAAAGCCCCAACCTGTTCACTGTGCACCTTCAAACAGATTTGGAGAATTTATTTGGACAAGTTCCCCTATTTGCCCAACTGAGATTATTTCCCTTCCTTTCCCATCCTATTCCATCCTACCCTGTGCTGTGCCTCACACCCGTTGTACACTACGTCCTTAACGGGACTCTCTCGTTCATCCTTAATACTCCCTTTGTCTCTGCCTGAAAATGGATAAATTCCAGCACGGAAAGACACTCGTGGTTTTTTGCTCCTATGCTTTAAAGAATTTCTTAACACTGGACCATATCCTGTGCAAATAATTCAATTGACTTTGCTGGAAGTAATCAAGTCCAACAGGTGGGATACATGCTGTGTTCAGAACTCTCTTTGCCTGACCTAAGGAAAGAATTTTTTCCAAATAAGAGACCATCTGAAGTCAATACAAGGGCAGAACACCGTGCCCACACAATCACAAGGCAAAGCACTTGCACTGAGGAGGTGCTGCAAGGAGCAGGTGTGCATCTAAGTATAGTCTGACCGCTGAGATTCCTCCTGAAATTTGGGGAGATGGTCAAAGGTGCCTCCCAGGAGACAGCCCAGATACCACAGAGACACACTCTCGGATTCTCTCTTAAGAGACTGAAACTAACAAACTTCTCTAATGACTTGTGTGTTATGAATGCAATTCAAAACAGTGAATCATTTTTCAGTATTTCTCTGACAAAAAAAGTCATTAGACAGCAGACAGTGCTATGAGCTCCATTTCACAGAATCTATATGGTTGGAAAGGACCTCTGAGATCATCAAGTACAACCATATCCCCACCCCCACCCCCCACCAACCAACCAAACAAAAAAAACCCCAAACAAACACATNTGAAACTGAACATGCCCCCAGCTCCCTCAGCCTCTCCTCATAGGACTTGGTCTCCAGACCCCTTACCAGCTTGGTGGCTCTCCTCTGGACACGCTCCAGCACTTCAATGTCCTTCTTGTAGTGAGGGGCCCAGAACTGAACACAGCCCTCGAGGTGAGGCCTCACCAGTGCCCAGGACAGAAGCACCATCACTTCCCTACTCCTGCTGGCCACGCTATTCCTGGTCCAGGCCAGGATGCTGTTGGCCACCCTGGCCACCTGGGCACACTGCTGGCTCATGTTCAGCTGGCTGTCCCCCAACACCTCCATGTCCTTTTCTTCTAGGCAGCTTTCCAGCCACTCTTCCCTGAGCCTGTAGCGTTGCCTGGGGTTGGCGTGACCGAAATGCAGGACCCGGCACTTGGCCTGTTGATCCAACCTGACCAGGTCCCTCTGTAGAGCCTTCCTACCCTCAAGCAGATCAACTCTCCCACCTAGTTAGGTGTCATCTGCAAATTTACTGAGGGTGCATTCAATCCTCTTATCCAGATCTCCGATAAAGATATTAAACAATTCTGGCCCCAGAACTGAGCTCTAAAGGACACCACTCATGACCGTCCCCCAACTGGATTTCACCCCATGAATCACAACTCTCTGGGCACGGCCACCCAGACAGTGTTCTACCCAGTGTAGAGGTTATCATAAACCTGAGTTCCAGGTACTCGGTCTGCACCCAGCCCTGCTTGAAAATTACTCTGTGCCGAGGTTCTTTTCCAGCTGTCATTTCTGAAGCCTGCTAGCTTGCCGGCCACCTAACACATCCCTGTGACTCCCAGGGTTTACTGCTGTGCTTCTCAAAGGCTTCCTCGTGAGGGTCCAACCTAGGAGGAAGGAGCTGTTCACTGCCCAGTTGCCTTTGTAGTGTCTCAAAGGAGCAGGGGTGCCAGCGGTGGCATGCCCGGCACCGCATGACGTATCGAAGCCCATCAGACAAGGTCTTTTGCTAAAGAAAAAGCAAAAATAATGCTCTGAGGCTGTGACTGGGTAAAAGAAATCCCCAGCGTGCTAAATCTGGCTCTGCATCCTTTTGCTCTGTGGCTTTGGATAAGTAAAGGACAGCACCAGAGCCTTAACATGCCATTCTTGTTACTGATTTTCTGATTGCTGTAGCACTGAAGAGACGCTAATGAGGGATGAAGAACTGGCTGTGCCAGGCATTGTATTGCCAAAGAACAAAACCACAATTCCCGCCTCAAAAAATATGGAACAATGGGTCTTGTAAAACCAACTTGCCTTTCCTGCAAAGGCATAAGGAGTTTCATGCACCCGGAGCTTTAAGCCTCATAAGTATTATTTAATTCTTTGCTGGTTTGCAAAACTTCCTTTCTGTCTGTAAAAAGGTGTTTTTAAACACTGTGAAAGAAGCTACAAACACTTCTAACGAGAAGAAATGTCACTAAAAATATCCCAAGTTCTCCATTCTAGTGTGCATGGACAGGTATGTCCAAATACACAATTCTCGAATTATCTTGCATCCCCTTGATAACATACCACCCCAAAATTTTCTCTGCAAATACCACTATCTTTTACACGTTTCTTATTGAACAAAGATGTACCGGGAACACAGGAACTGTTGCTAGAAGGATGACTACAAAACCCTCGGCTTCTCAGCTCTTTACATGAAGAACATTTTCAAGGGAGCAAAGCTGTGGAGGCAGACATGCAGACAGTTGATAAACACTCATCAGGTCAAGAACATTCATCTGCTTTTGGAAATGGGAAAGCTCTGGCGAGCTCATTCCAAGACTGAGAAGCATTTATTTTACAGTATATGTTTCTGGGAACTCCTTTCCTCTTTCCCATGTAGTTTTCGGTAATTTCAGACTTGTGTTTTTCTTCTGGGGTATCAGACCTCAACAACAACAGTAATTTACCATGTTTGATCTCACATGTTTGGCAGCGGTGCTGGACTATGGTATATTGTACAGATACAGTATTGTGCAAATACATGTGACAGCACATGTAATCCGATATTGTATAAAAGCAGTATTTTTTTGGTCTGACTTAAATCACTCACAGACTGTTAAGCCCTTTTTTCATTTTCAAGGCCACCAAGCACTCTGTATCAGGTATCTGATTAGCAAGGTATATGAGGAACGTTGATGGCATTACCTGTTTCTGAAGAAGAATTAGGCAGTTTAAGTTCTGTTAATTAAGAAGTTAATGTAAAAAGAAAGCCTTAAATAGAGGAACATAAAGCTACAAAGTCAAAACTACACCAGCTTAAGCACAACATATTTTTGTGATTTTAATTCCGAAACTCAATTAAAAAAATTATGCAATGTCTTATTCTTTTAATTGTTTTCCCATAAATTAGATTAGCCACTTTGCCAAATACTAAGGGAAATTAAGTTTTTCAGCAAGAACGCTGTTTCCCCCGCTGTCCTTTTTTGGCTATTCGACACTCCGTAATAACCAGCCCGATCCACCAAGTTGCACACATGAGAAGAACGCATTCTAACGGAAGCTGAAGATCAGGAAAACCAATAAAGCGTTGCGTTTCAGGGAATCGTGTTTTGCAAGGGGCTAAAAGATGCGCTGCCCTTAATAGAGAGCATCTGTGTGTTTCCCTAAATCATGGTATATCCGTGAATTGGAGCCCTCGACCAACAAGGGCATAGCTCAAAAGGAAAGGAATGGAAGATGTGGCCAGAATCCCGTAATGCTTTCCAACAAATCAATGGAATCATCTCCTAGGGAATACGGTATATACCAGTAAAGCCACACGATATCAAAATATACTTGTGGTCAGAGACTATTTTGCTGTTCGGGGTTTGTAAAAAAGTCTAATACAGTGAGGTCTTGCTGCCCTGAGCAGGTCAGTAACAATAAAGGTGACTGCAAAATCACAGCGGGGCTCGGAGGAGACCAAAAAGAATGAGGAAGCAGGGCTCACCTCTCAATATATATGAAAGACCGTAGAATAACAATGAGGGAAATGAGAGGTAAATGATCATTTATTTATTGTGTTTTTCATCCTCTTTGTGCCACAAGTAAATAACTCAACTGAAGGTGTGGACAGTCGACACTGAGACATGGAAATGATTTTTTTGAGCATGCAATTATGTTAAGGCACTCTATGAGCCTGGAAAAATGTAAGAAAAAGGAAGTAGAAATTTAACATATAGAGGGAGACAGAAAAATCATGGTTATAATGATTGAGAGTATCTCCAAAAAGAAAAAAAAACCCAACAACTACATAAACGACAAATGTGTTTTACCATTTTCCCTCTGATTATTAGATGTATCTAGAGTTTTGTCAGATTTACCTGGATTTTTCACACCTAGTTCTGAATCAGGCTCAGAGACATTAAACTGGATCTTAGCTCTGCAACAATATGATAATATCTCTTTTAGACATGACAAAGGCGTAGCAGAATGAGGTTCCTAATCACAAACAACTAAGCTTTAACAATCTGCTTTTCCCAGGCACTTACTCTGGAATAAAAGAATAACAAAAAATAAAAAACACCTTTTCAGCTTGGACTGGGCACTGCACCTTCATGCACATCTTAATTTCTGTGTTTAAACAGAGAAGGACCTTCATATACCATGCACAGGAACGAAATTAAATTCAGGAGACCTGTATTGCTCTTCATGGAGACTGTAAATCCCATCATGCACATATTTGGCCGATTGGTTGCTCTTCAGTAAGCATTCTTGTATAAAAAGTAATCCTGAAGAAGTCTGAGGAACAGATTGTCCTTTGGAACAGACGGGGAGTGGGTCCCTGTTCTGATAGAGCAACGCTCTCTTTCACAATGGAATATTCCCTGGAAAAAATTGTGAGGATATGCGCTTGTAGCAGATTACTTCCCCAAGATGTAATGATTTCCACCTTCCATCTGCAATGATTTCCTTAAGAGGGATGATTCAGGTCTTTCAGATATCCGTCCAACGTGAAAACTAAAAAACATTAGGTCTATTTTCAAGGGAGTTTGGAAGTCAGGCCAGCTAGAATCATTAGACAACACAGTTTGAAAGCTAAGTACACTTTAACTTTCTAACATCTTTATCCAAAGATCTGGGTATAGCTTATTTTAAAATAAACTTTGTGAAGGATGGAGATTCACTTCATTGGAAATAAATGCAACCTGAAGTCCTGGCACTGCACTTTGTTCTCCCTCTCCATCTCTAATGTAAAAATAACTCTTCATCTCATCCAGAAGTCCTCAGACAGATCTTTTTCCTCTGCCTTCCGCAGCTATCAATAAAAAGTAATACTGTTTGCTGAGCACTGAGTGCATAAATTAGTGACTGGATTCAAACACAAAGAGTTGGGGAGTCAAAAGTCCAGGTGGATCTGACCAAAAGTGTTCAACACAAAAGAATTATGGGAAGTAAGGGAAGGTCTGTGTCAGAGAAAGCATATCATTAGGGGCAAATGTTCTATGGCTATAAAGCAAAGAGCATTTTGAACACATCTCCATTAAGATGTGGTACAGTACACAGTAGTGACTTAGAAAGGCAAGTTTACAATTCTAGGTCAATTAGGGAGGTCACTTACTCTGTTCTGCCTAGCCCCAATGAGGTCAGGGTGGAAATTCTGTTCCTGATTTTCAAATCCACCCTTAAGGGAACAGATAAACAGACTGGACAAAGTCCAGAGAACAGCAAGGATGGCATGACATTGAAGAAACAGGACCTATGAAGAAACTGGGGGTGTTTAATCCACAAGACGAAGACAGAGGTAGGACACAGGATAAGCTGTCAGTGCATAAAAAGGTAAAAAAAGAAAGCAGCCCTGAGGAGAAAGACTTGGGGGTGTTGGTGGATGAGCAGCTCAACACGGGCACACAATGTGCTCTGGCAGCCCACAGAGCTACAGGAAAGATGGGGAGGGACTCTTATCAGGGAGTGTAGTGATATGATGAGGGGTAATGGTTTTAAACTGTAAAAGGGGTAGATTTAGATGAGATTTCAGGAAGAAATTCTTTACCTTAAGGGTGGTGAGACACTGGAACAGGTTGCCCAGAGAAGCTGTAGCTGCCCCATCTCTCAAAGTGTTCAAGACCAGACTGGATGGAGCTTTGAGCAACCTGGTGTGGTGGGAGGTGTCCCTGCCCATGTGGAACTGGTGGTTGGAACTGGATGATCTTTAAGGTCCTTTCCAATCCAACACATTCTATGACTCTATGAACACCAGTTGTTCTCCATGTTACCTGAAGGTAGCATTGGAAGAAAACAGCAACACTTTCAGCAAGAAGTGGTTAAGTATGATCCTCTGAAAACGTCTTTATAGGTAAGTGCTGCAGGTTTTCGTGGCTTCTTCTGACGCCCCAGCTTTTACAAGAACTGGTAAGAAAACCAATGGTCTGAGACATCCCAAATGCAGCTTTGCTTCTCCAGGATGAAGGAACAGGTTATATTGCAGCTCAGAGGCCTTCCCAGCCTTACAGATAGGTGATCAGAGAATATTAATGGCTGCTCATCTCTTCTGGTAACAGACAAGCTTGTCAACTAGTCCTGACGTTTTCAGTTCTATGACTTGGATCCTCGACCCTGCTAACCACCCCAAGGTGCTGAACAATCTTTGGGGGTGGCTTTCTGAGACCTCTCAAAAGCAATGGTGCCAACCATGCATCCTCTCTGAGGAGTCCCAGCAGAGAGCTGAGCCTCCGTCTTATTTTACACAGGGACCCCAGGGATTGGAGGGATGGTGCCATCTCCTGCACACTGATGATCCCCAGCTCTGTTTGCTTTTAGGGTAATTAACCCTAATTGCCTCATCACATTGCTTTCAGTGCCTGAATGAGCTAAAGACAAATACTGTCTAAAATCAGGACTGGGGAGACAGGATTCAAGTGATACATGCTCAGCATTCAAAGGGAATAATTAGAAAGTCAAACTATCTGATAAAATTGCTCTTCACGAAACTGTTTTTTTCTTTGGTCCTCTATTGAGCTGTTGTGCATTTTATTATTACAAATGTCCAGTAACCCAACAAATGACCTGCCCTTTGCGGGGGACTTTCAGCAGTCAACACACACCCCCTGCTTGCAGGCATTCTCCCTAAGCAGCATCCACGATGCATGACAAGAAACTGGCAGACCTCAGCGTATTCTTAAAAATCAGCTGACTGCAAATACATAAATAATTAAGAGGATCAGTCCGAATCTTCAAGCTCTTGAGTGCATGCTTTAGCGGACCCACTGGTGTATTAATGTGGAACCATTTCACAGATTCTCTGTGGGTCTGTCGCAGCAGCAACAGTTGCTGAAGGCACAGCAATCAGCTAAAGCAAGCTCAGCCATGAATACATGTCTATTTTTAAGAACATTTATAGCCATTTTAATTGTATTAAAAACCCGACACATCTATTTTTCATTCAGGGGCGGTTCTAAGAAGCAGTAGCAAATAGGGCAAAGCCTGTAAATAATATTGGTATAAATATACTGCACTGGCACAGCTGAAAGTTTTCCATTACTCAGGAAAAGGTCACTAGACCTATTGAACATGTTTAGACTACCCGTGCTGCTTAAAACATGACAGAAATAGCTTTACCATTTAGCATCTGACACAAATACAAACTGAAGTATTCAGCAAACAGGTGAAAACCCTAATTTTGGGGTGTATTCCTGACACAGAGCCCAGTGTCATGCACACACTGCCACTGAGCCACAATTCTCCATGAGCTTCTCTTAATTAATGTGAATTCAGAACTTCTGTACACGTCAAAATTATCTTCCTTTACCATTCCTATAACCATAACAAATACGAGAGACACCTGTTTTTAAAGTACAAATTATTTTATAATTATTTAAAATCTACAGTGTCTCATAGTTGCACTGTAGGTTTCTTGCTGCTTCTTACTACATTACTTTATGTATTTAGTGGGCAAGATTTCAAAACTGACCAGTGATTTTGAACAGCTTCCCATTCTGAATGTTCAACACAAAGATACTTGAACGGGGCAAATTTCCAGAGGGACAGTATTCAGTATTGTCCAAAAAAGTAGCACCTCAGTGTAACCATTGCAAAACAGGGGTGCCCAAGATTACTAGACACCTATTTTCTATTCACAGACTGCCTAAGAAACGCCTGAATTCTCTCCCCGGAGAGATGCATCAGCACAAAAAAAACCACATTTCTGCCCCTCAGATTTTCCCTCCCATCTCTCACGTTTCCCCTGGCCGTCCTTCCACATCATAACAGCAGATCCCCGTGTAACTGCCACTGTTTACAACTTCCACCTACCAGCTATGTAATTAGAGATAAATCCGGCTCTGTAACTTCTTCTTCACAATTATACATTAACCTGACCCAAAGCCTCGTGAAAGCAGCTAGAAAAGTTTCACTGACGTTTACAGATGTTAGATCAGGTGATTATTAGCCGCTCTGTATTTTGAAGAAAAAAAGAAAAAAAAAAACCAAGCTGAAAAATGTTTTAAACCTAACTTATATCTACTTATCTCAAATGGGCAATCTGAGGAGGCGCTGAAAGGGAAACGTAACATGTTTTATGTGCTCTCAACGCCCCAATATTTATTTCCACCAGTTTAAGCTGACTTTGAATATTCTGGTATTCTAGCTTTTGCAGTATTTCTTGTTCTCTTCACAGGGTTCTGCGCTTTGTTTTAAGGCAAAGTAATTAATATCTTTCTATCCTTAACTGCAAACACTGAAACTATTTGAAACATCTTTTTGTCATCAAACCCCCTCTTTGGGGCCATTTTAATGTAGTCATTTGCTACAGCTAACTTGACAAAAATCCCACAGTTCTGAAAGGATGGAAACTCAAGAGAAATGAATTTGCTTATGAGAGACCTTTGCAGCATTTTCATTTATCCATTTGTTTTCTGGTCTGCTGTTTCTCTTGGGACACTTGCTCTTCCAGGTTCTCTGTGTTGTGTCAACCCTGCAGCAGGACTTCTACAGGGAACAGGAAAGCAATATTGGAGGGAGGAAGCTGGTAAGGAGCAAAAATCATAGAGGAAACTCTCTCTGGCCAAAATAGCAATTTGGTTGCAGCTCACCTCTTCTTAAAAAAAAATAAAAATATCTGGGTGGAATTATGCTCAAGGACTCGAGCAAGTCTTATGTGGGGACCTGCCTGATACACTGCTTTTCTCCCCTCTGGAAATCCTCCCTGTCCTTCAACCTTTACCAGTCAGCAGGCAAAGGCTCTTTTGTAAGACGCTGGTCGTGAGAGTATGATCCACCTCCTCCAGCAAACTGCCTAACAGCACTACCAGACGTTGCGCAGGAAGCTGTCTGGCCAGAGATGTGCCACCATGCTCCTGCAGGTTCCCTTCATCAAAACACAGAATTAGGGAATCATTGTAGTTGGAAGGGACCTCTAGAGCTCATCCAGTCCCACTCCCCTGCTAAAGCAGGGTTGCCCAGAGCACATCACTCAGGGCTGCATCCAGGCAGGGCTTGAAGGTCTCCAGAGAAGGGGACTCCACACCCTCCCTGGGCAGCCTCTGACAGGCCTCTGACACCCTCACCCTTAAAGAAGTTTTTCCTCATCTTTGAATGAACTTCAAACAGTATCCCCAAGCGGCAGAGGTCAGTCCTTCCCAGCAGAGCCAGCCACCTGCCATCAGGCTCAGTGGGCTTGCTGCTGGAGCAACCAGAAGAAGGGAGACAGGAAAGGTTGCCTGCACCAACAAAGAAGCCCCAAGCTGTCACTGCCTGCCCCTGCCCTCTACGCAGCAGGTCTGGCTCAAAGGCATAGTAGCTGGAGGCTGCTGTGCTCCGCTCTCACCAAGCTTAATTTTAAGTTCCTTTTAACCCCCTAAATAAATGTCAGGGAGTGGAGCGATAGGATAAGGGGTAATGGTTTTCAATTGAAAGAGGGGAGATTTACATGAGATCTCAGGAAGAAATTCTTTGCTGTGAGGGTGGTGAGACTCCGGAACAGGTTGCCCAGAGAAGCTGTGACTGCCCCATCCCTGGAGGGGTTCAAGGCCAGGCTGGATGGGGCTCTGAGGGACCTGGTGTGGTGGGAGGTGTCCCTGCCCAGGGCAGGGGGGTTGGAACTGGATGATCTTGAAGGTCCCTTCCTTCTTGAAGGTCCCAACTCTAACCATTCTACGATTCTACTTCTACATTTGCTGCTTCAGTGTAAACAGACTGGGCTAATGATGACTTAAGCAGGGTTTTGTCTTTATACTTGAGGCTTGTTCACACACCATACCCACTTCCTAGCAAGTGTCATAGGTATATTGTAGTGGTGAGATGTTCTGCCTCTTTTCATAATATCTTAAGTGATATTTTTAAAAATACAAAAATAATCATATATGGATTTTTACAGCCTGAAACTGCATTCAAATACTGGGGGCTCAGGGTGTGTTGATATGAATTATGGAGACCAGGCTGATTATAAATTAGCAATTGTAAATAGCAGATAATTCATTAGGCCAACATGGAAGAGAATACTGGCTATTTAAAGAACACTTCCATAGTTAAAAACAGTAATCCAAAGGACATTGAGCACACTAAACAATGTTTATAGTTACTATTGCTACACTACGTAAGCATCTCAATTACAATACATATCCTGCAGAGACAGAACACAAGCTTTGTAAATGCATTTTTCCATTCTTTAGGGAAAGGAAACCCAGGGAAGCAAACCGTGTTTCAGATGTGTCCTAGACTTCCAAAACACAGTGAGACAGGAGATTCCACTTGACCATCCCTTAACCAGGCTCCAACCAAGCAGCTGGGGTAACTACACTTGGCTGTGTCTCAAACAGCAGCTCGTGCCTCCGTGACAGCCCATATATCACTTTGTCCTGGCTTGACTGTATTAACACAACCCATGTGACTGACTGGGTACCCTGAACTTACCTGAATTACACCCAGTTCTGCCTCCATCTCTGATGGCCAACGGTGTTCCACTTCAGAAGACTACACTACTGACATTACAGACTTCAGAACTTAAAATAGCCTCCCTATGAGGTATGTATCTTGTGAGATCACCTAGTCTTAAAGGCAACCTAACTAACCAAAAATGAAGAGAAATACGTCAGTAAAGAAAGAATGCATATAAATGTGTTGAGAATCAATATCTACACGCTTACATTTGGTTTTGGAGAGAGGCAGTACTGAAGATCAGTTAAAAAAATCCCAAGTACAGGAGATGTCACATCTTCGCACTTTATCAAGAACATTATCCAGACTTGTCCCTCTCATTCTCTTCTGGGACAGGGAGGGTAACAAACTAGTCTGACTTTGCAAACCCATCTGTGGTTTGGTGCACAGGTATTTGAGCAATACAAGGAGGTGTCCAAGTCCCCACATGCCACCACAGATAAGAAAAAAAGGAATTTATTTCTCATGCAGGAGACACAGGCCAACAAATCTGGATCTAATTAAGTAACGATACATTAATTTGTGAACTAATTGTAGTAAGAATTCCTCATCCTGTATGAAACTCTGCTTTCCAAATAAGAAACATCCTCTGAGAATTACCATCACTGCATTGCATGAGTAAACTTTCCAGTGATGGTTGCCTAAAAGTATGGCAGAATCCTAAGTTTCCTGGCAAGAAAAGCATCTGAATATGATAAAACCACAGTTGCAAATGGTATTAGGAGATACTGAAAGAATGAAATATGAGATCTTTCTTTGCTCCGTGCCCTGTGTAAGTGCTTAAAAACCTTCAGCACAGCCATGCGCAAAACTGCCCTTGCAAAACTCTGGGGAAAATCTGGCCATTCCCCTTCAGAAACATTAATTTCTGAAACAACAGGTATCCATACAAGCACCAGGTTTCGACACAGACTGACAAATTAAGGAGAAAATCCCAGCTGTTCAGCAGCTAAAGACTACACAGGTCTCACACCAGCTTCCCCGTGTAGGTTTACACCAAAATAGTGACAAATGGCAAGCTCATTGCAGTTTTAGGAACCTCTTAGCTACTGGGCCCTCAGATTTTCAGCTGAAGCAGCAATCTCACCGTGAATTCCCACAAAAAGGTGACAGGAGGGACAGCAGATAAGGCTTGGTAAGCGTGAAGGTACAGGAACTGATGGAGAAACAGATGTGCAACGTCAGAGACTGAAACCTCACTGGAAAGTCTTGTAAGTCATTGTCTTCATGGCTATTTACACACTGCTCCCAAGCTCAGAGTAAATACAGAGCAGAACAAAGGCAAAGGGGTTTTTTTTGTTCTTTATCCTGCTGGTAAGTGGTGGAGGTGGTTAGTTAGTTCTTAACAAAAAATAGGAATCTATTAGAAAACAGTTTGTTCCCAGTAGACATCCTGGAATATTAGTTACAGAAGTCATAAAACTTTTCTTGCATTACTGCTAACTCCAGTGAAGCAGCTGACAGTGTGTTTTGAACATACAC
Source organism: Nycticryphes semicollaris (assembly GCA_013400055.1). Lineage (NCBI taxonomy): Eukaryota > Metazoa > Chordata > Aves > Charadriiformes > Rostratulidae > Nycticryphes > Nycticryphes semicollaris. The sequence continues at coordinate 255,310 of VXBJ01000255.1, forward strand.
TCAAAAATAGGAAACAGTATTTGGCAGCAGCTATAAAGGAACAGATTCTGAAGAGCACGTTGCTGCACAAGAAGTCAATCAGCAAGGGTCAGCAAAGCCATTTTTGGAATGAATTATTTGTGAACAATTCAACTGACCAAGAGGTAAATAGGCAGGGTGTTATCACAAAGTTATTTTTTAAACTGAGGTAAAGAAGCAGGGTTCATCATAGGTAACCTTAATACGGGATGTCGCAATACATATGGCAATTCTGGTCTTCTGCAATGTTTTGCTATCAGTCACAATATCGCATTTCACTATGAACTGTCCTCAAGACAAGTAATTCATGTAGAAAATAAGATAATCGGTACGTACGCAATATTACCTTCTGTTTGAGATGGGTAAGTGAGCTTAATGCACTCAAGGATAAGCCATTTCTTGGATATTTCATATTAAAAGACAATTTCAACTGCAATGAAGAGATTGCTTCTGTATGCAATTTAGGGAGGAGCAAGAGCAAGACAGTTTCAGCCTTCTAAGATCCAAAAGAAGGCAGCAATCAAGAGTTTTACTACTCTTCCAGAATTCTAGGAACCTTATGTGCTTTTACACTTGCAGCTGGTTGAGGCTTTTAGGTGGTGGAGTCAAACCAGACAGCTATGCAGCTCTACACATTTCTATTAAGTTTTGAAAGATGTTTGGTTTGGTTTTTTTCATTTACAAAAATAGGCAGACAGAGCTCCAGGTTTAGAATAATTTGGTATCTATCAATGATACCTGAAAATCCAAACTTCTTAACCGGCAAAAATCTTACAGATTTTTTTGTTTTTGCCAGACAAGAAGTTAATAGTGTCCCAAAATCACTCAACCTTGAGCTGTTTTATATACAAAATAATAACAATAACAACAACACCACCACTAATAATAATATTAAATAAAGCTATTACATGCAGTGCGGTATCTGCACGTATTACTGGTAACTTTTTCATTCCTCTTCCAATATGGGCGATGGATTAGGGTAATTTCCAACCTATGCATCCAGTTCCTTCTGCTCCTCTGATATAGACACAGGGGCAGCAACACGGGAGGCATCCAAGTGCCAGACAATTACTAAAGCAACAGGGAGCTATTCAGCACGGAAAGGCAGAAGGCTGGCTGGAAGGCTGGACCTGGCCCACAAATATAGCCTGGATGATGCCAGAATGAAAGAGTAAATTTCCAAAGGAATGAAAGGGATAAAATAGGCTTTCATGGAATGAATAGCTAGGTAGCTCCCAAGATACATGAAATCTTAGTAGCCAAAGACTGAAAAATTGTAACTACCACAGTGTGAGCACTGTACAAGAGGAAAGTGCCTGCCAAATTCATGTTCTGATGCCAGAAATTATGAAAATCATGAAAATCAGGAGACCAAATCTGAAAAAGCAAAAATATGGTCATTGCTAAGTTAGAGGAACAGGCCTAGTGACTGTCGGAATCTTGGTAAAAAATTCTCAGAGCAAAATCAAGAATTGCAAAGATTACTCTTACCTTATTCACTTTTTGAGGTACAAGGGAAGCATCTTTTAATAATCAAGTGGGACATAAAGCCAAATATGTGCACATAACCTTCAAAAGAATGATTAAACTGATTCTCAAATACATGTTTGTCAAGGATCTATATTTATTAAAGACAAAAAAACAAAAAAAGTAAAAGTTCAGATGAAAACAAGTGATTCTTTCTTTCTTACTACTACCTGTCATAAATCAGGTTTTGGACAAGGACAGTTGCGGTGCTGTTGGAAACCTCTAATTTACTCCTGGGTATGAAAGTATAAAAGGTACCAATTCCGGAAATTAATACACTATTGAAAACAAGGACTGTCTCACATCTTGAGCCTTCTGTACTTTCACACATAGGAACAAACTCTTGGCAGAAATTTCTGTCCTTGCCTTGTGACTCCCCGGTGTAAGTGTGCGACCATGATACAGGTGAAGAGCCGTCCTCCAGAGCCTTGGGAGGACACGCAGTTTCCCTGTGGAATCTAAGATCTCTTGTCAACATACACGCATCTCCCCCAGGGCCCTAAAAGTGAGGCAGTAAACAAACAGCTGAGAGAAACAGGTCTGCTTGGCAGAGAGGAGAAGTTCCACTGGCCAGTGGTACTTTCAGGTTATGCAATGCCCTGCCGGGCATAATGGTCCCCATTCTAGAAGAGCCAAAACATTGCACAAGGTGGTCCTGTTCCACCCAGACATCACCCCCCTCTCCAGCACACCAAACACTATACCATGCCTTAAAAACACTTCGAAGGAGAAAATAATTTCCCTTTAAGAAGAGCAACAGGTAAAAATATTTTGAGAGAAAGAACTCAGCAAGTGTCTGAGCATGCAATTCCTTGCAGATCTACAGGGAAGGCCAAGCTGAAGGTCATCTGAAGACAGGGATGAAGCTGATCAACACGAGAGTCAGGAGTTGGATTGATGCTGTTGGAGCTACACAGATTCTCAGCCCAAAAGTTACTGGCTGCATGGCCGCAAGTTCGTTTCTCCAGAAAGCAGCCTTAGTGTGACAGGCGTGGGAAAAGACTCTTTCCTCCAGTCTTTGATGCCTAAACCCTGGCTCGAGAAGAAAAAGCCTGTCCTATTTTCTACTACGTTCATCCCTGAATTGTCAACAGTACATTTCTAAGACTGCCTCAGTTTCTAATCTCACACATTCATTTATATTCCTCATACTCTTACCTCTTCACGACACCTAGCCACTGTGGCAAAGCATTCTTCTCTCCCAAAGCTCCTTTAAATTTAACTTTCTCCAAGGTTATGTGACAGGTTTGTGTACTTACACTTTTTCTGAATAACTCAGTATTATTTGCTATACCACTATCCTTTCCTGAATTGAAGCATCTAATCATGTGAAGTTTAGCCATCAGCTCAAAGGAAAACCAAGAGGGCAGAAGACTATGTGAACCCTACTTTTTAATTTTGCAGCAGGTAATGACTTGGAACACAGGTAAAGACATAAATTAGTATATTTTCACTGACTTCAATGGTCTATGAAAATGTCATCCAGTTGAAAACCTGTTGGGTGCAATTAATACATGGACAAGCCTTGTTGATTTGTAAAGTAAATCAGTTCTCCAGCTGGAGAAGAAAACTGTCAGAGCAAGATGTCCTCTGACAGGGTAATGCCCAAGAAAAGTATCCCCTGAATAGCAAGATAATAAACTCATACATAAATTCCCTTGTCACAAAAAAAAAATAAAATAAAATAAAATAAAAGGTGACTCCTACTAACCAAGGAACACCAATAACGCAAAAAGTAAGTACACCAGTGAAAAAATAGACTGCAAAATGAAATGCAGGGGTGGCTAAAACTAAACAAAAAAATCTGTTCTTATAATTAAAACATCCTGCCTCCTTCCCTGAACACTTCCTCTCCTCTAATGGGCAATCACCTACCAAAATTCATCCTTGGAAATGCTTGCACAGGCAGGGTGCAGGCCGGATTCAGAGGCACGTGTTTTATCACCACATCTTCCAGTTCCACTAAGATGACACAGTATTGAAAGCTGTCCACCACAGTTATACCATTGCTGTCATCAACAAGGCTAAAAGGCTGAATGATGGCTTCAGTTTTGGCAGCGTGGACCAACCTCAGGAACTAAGGCTGAGTTTGAATTGGAAATGGAGAAATGTATTTCTTGCATATACCTCCCACATATGTTACAAATGTGCATCTAACGTGAAGTCCCGGGGTGAGATCCTTGTGCCAAAGGCAAAATTCTCATCGACTTCACTAATTCCACAGCCCCAAAATCACAGAAGCAAGCAAAAAGTCATGGAAAAAAAAAATCTTTTGCTTGTTAACCCAAATTCCTCAGCTTTTCAGTATGCTCTCAACGGTAACATATGCAGCTGCCGTATCCATACCCCTTCTCTTTCTGGCACACCAAGGCAAAAACAGTTCAATTGCACATGGAAGATAAACAGTGGGACTGAATAATCAGCGTGTCCCCTGCTCTTAGCTCTCTCTAAATTTCAGGATATGGTAGTAGCATCTAAATCCTGCTCCTGGGAACACGCCACAGATGTTGGGACAATAGTGGAGCATGCCCCCTTTACCCTGCAATGAAGGCAGCCCTGGCACAGACCCACCATTCAGCCCAGGACAGCTACAGCCACAGCAAGATACGGATGGATGCACATCATTGAGGCAAGACTGTGCCCTAACTGAGCCCATCGTGTCCTGCACAGAAACTGCAGTGAACCAAACCAGGATGGGAAGGTACAGAGAGCCTACAGAAAGGAAAGCTGCCAGAGGGTTACAGAGTGTAGACTAATCGTGTGAACGGACAAATTTCTGGAGGCATTTCAGAATTGTCACGGTTGGAGAAGACCTCAGAGATCACTGAGTCAAACCATACACACAGAACACCCCCCTACAATCTTGGCCTCAAGTGCCACATCTACATATTTCTGAAACACCTCCAGGGATGGTGACTCCACCACCTCCCTGGGCAGGTTGTTCCAGGGCCTGACCACTCTCATGCAAAGTCATTCTTTCTAAGATCTCATCTGAACCTCCCCTGCCACAACTTCAGACCATTTCCTCTGGTCCTGTCTTTATTCCCTTAGGAGAAGAGGCCAACACCCACCTCTCTACACCCTCCTGTCAGGGAGTTCTAGAGGGCAAGGAGGTCTCCCCTCAGCCTCCTCCTCCAAACTGAACATGCCCCCAGTTCCCTCAGCCTCTCCTCACAGGACTTGTTCTCCAGACCCCTCACCAGCTTGGTGGCTCTCCTCTGGACACGCTCCAGCACTTCAATGTCCTTCTTGTAGTGAGGGGCCCAGAACTGGACACAGCCCTCGAGGTGAGGCCTCACCAGTGCCCAGGACAGAGGCACCATCACTTCCCTACTCCTGCTTGCCACGCTGTTCCTGCTGCAGGCCAGGATGATGGTGGCCTTCTTGGCCACCTGGGCACACTGCTGGCTCACACTGATGAGCTCACAGCTCATCAACATCCCCAGGTCCTTTTCTGCCAGGCAGCTCCAGCCACTCTGCCCCAGGCCTGCAGCACTTCAGGGGGTTGGGATGACCAAAATGCAGGACCCAGCACTTGGCCTTATTAAACCTCATCTCACCAATCTTGGCCCATCGATCCAACCTGTCCAGTAAATGTTCTCTTGAATACCTAAACTGGTTTTAAATTAGTGGCCCTTTTACATCAAGGGGATCTGGATGCTTAACTTAAACAGATGACAGCTGAAGGGCTAACGCATCAACTGTTAAGGTGTCCTTTGGATGCTTTCACCCCTCAGATTTCTCTGAAAGCAACGTACAATTTTTTTTTCTCAGCTCACATCAGTGCAAGACCAAGCCTGAACTAGAAGATGATGATTTATCCTTCAGAGGAGATACTTTTTCAGACAAATGACATTCGGTCCTGTGAGAATAGGTGTGATACTGCCAGTTGTGCCACCCAAATTACATCAGGCCTCAAGCTGAATGGAGCCCAAATTAAGACCATGAATATAAAGATTTCTTTCACCGTGTTTGTTTAGCTGTGCAGTCACCTCACCGTCAACTGTCTGTGTGCTGTCTGCGAGCACAGAACAAATCATCGACTTGAATTTCTCTCTCTATTCCTCTCCACTCTCTCTACCAAAGAAAGGGAAGAATACAAAAAAATCCTGAATAAAAATGACAGTGGTTTATCTTGTGAAAGCTGTGGTCCTCTGGTCTGAGTTACAGAAATTTAGGCATATTGTATCCCCAGTGCAGTCCTGGTTTTGCATTAAGTTTTTACCGTAATGTCCAATAGTACAAAATGAGCCCTAATTTTCAATGCAAACATATATTATTCCAAAGAGGTCAAACAGACAAGGAAGAGACTATAAGAGAAAGTGCTCCCCTAACATTCAAAGCTTCAGACGGATAAAACCTTAAATCAATATCCACTAGCATCGACAGCAATACAGTGCCAGCAGCTAGCATTTAAGGATTTTTTTTAGAAAAACAGAACTTATTTATGAGAACTTCTATTTTTTTTATGAAGGCACAGTCAACTATACTTATAACTGATGTGATAGTGATGACCCCACTGGGTGTCTAGCAGCGGTTTCTAAGCACACTAATCAGCACTCCAGCAAATTAGCAATTTGGGGTCACTGGACACTGCTTATATACTTTTTTTTTCTTCAGCTCCAAAGGGTTTTGTGGTGTGGCTCCTGCTCTCCCAAACTTATAACCCAGTTTATCTTCTGCAGTTTGGGTGGGTGCTGTGTTTTGGTAATTTAGGAAATGGCTCCAGACTGCTGAGCATAAACAATGGGTTTTGAGAACACTACCCTAAACAGAATACAGCACGTCAAAGCAAGGGACCGGCTTTATTCATACTCAAGTTATCTTTTTCTTTTCTCCCCCTCCCCAAACTCTGTCTAAGATGCTGCTTGTCCAAGGAGGTTGCCAGAAGCATAAAACACAAGACAGCAAATGCATTGCTAAGCCAGCAGCTCCCCGTTTCCTCTGCTAGAGCCCACGTGCCTGTTTAGCGCTGCAGCTCCATGTGTCAGGGCTTTCAACCGCCTCCCCCTGGAGCAGTGTTCTCCTCTCTGCCCACTTCAGTGCACCCTTAACAATGGAGGCAATTAGCTTCAGTGCACTGTACAGTCTGGCCAATCTCCAACAAGACCAAGAACCCAGAGAGGTAAATGGCTGTTGCGCCCTTCATAGGCAGAGATGAAAGGAACGAACAGTCTGGGCGAGACAAGCTGTGGACCATGGCTCCTTCCTCGTGCAGTTCCCCCCTCCGAAGAACAGGCTGCCTCGATCAAGGGACTCAGTAAAATAACCGGTAAATCAGCTTATGATGGAAATGCAAAAGCTGAGACTCGTACTGCTCACCCTCCATACCCCAACGGAGCAAGTAAAAGGAGGGTTTGAGTGCCTTCCCTTAGTTCTCTCAAAAGTGACTTACATGCACAGCAGCATGTGTGAAACAACAATGTGAAGCATTTTAGATCCCAAGAACTCGAGAGAAACTGCTGAAAATTCAAATCTACATCTCACTGCAAATTAAGGGTCTCGGAAGTCAGCACACTCTCTACATAACCTTGAAAAATAGGGCTTTGGGTTCCCGAGTAACTTGGCCAATTCTGAAAATTTTACCCATGACCATCGTTCATTCCCCTAAACGTTAAGCTGCAGAAACCACTCCCAAAACCAAGTCTGGGAAACAAATTTGCAGTCACTCAGGGTAGCTCAATACTTAGCCTGTTGAGTCACCATAATGACCACAGAACGGATGGATTATATGATTTCAATAGGTCAGACACCACTGGGGTTTTTTTCCTTTACAATCACACATCCTAAACCAACCAAGAAGTAGTTGAGATAAGTCATACACGCGTGCCCACACTCTGTTTATTTTGAAAAGTCATCACCTCTTCTCCAAACGAACACTGTTATATTTGCACCTGACCATTTGCTGCTTCTCTTCAGACAAGGGCAGGGATTGACACATACAGGCAAACAGCCTGCCAGAACAACAGGCGCATTCCTCAAAACGCAGCTTTGCTGCTTCGCTCTCCTACTAGCAGTTTAGGTTGCCAAGTGAAGGAGTTAGTTAATCCTGCCTGTAACCGCATCTGTCTTTTGCAAATACAACTAAAACTAAATAAACTACCAATATGCTGTTCTGTTCATAAACAAATGCCAGTATGGTGTCTTTGGGTTGTTTTTCTGCTCTGCAGTTATGGTTGATAACACAATAATCATAGAATGATTTAGGTTGGAAAAGACCTTCAAGATCATCCAGTTCCAACCCCCCTGCCCTGGGCAGGGACACCTCCCACCAGACCAGGGCCCTCCAAGCCTGGCCTTGAACCCCTCCAGGGATGGGGCAGCCACAGCTTCTCTGGGCAACCTGTTCCAGTGTCTCACCACCCTCAGAGGGAAGAATTTCTTCCTGGTATTTAATCTAAATCTCCCCTCTTTCAGTTTAAAGCCATTACCCCTTGTCCTGTCACTACACTTCCTGACAAAGAGTCCCTGTGTGTTGTTTCTGCATGTTGTGCGGAAACTGTTTCTCTCAGAGTGATAAGACTTATCTTAACTTATATTGCTATATATTATATATATTATATATATATATATTATGTTTATACTTATTGCTATAACAACCAAGGTCAGCCAATTTTATTTGCGCCATTGGAGGGTCAGAAATGGAAAACTGTAGAGGAGTCACACCTGTGGAGAGGAGTGCACAGGACAGGTGACCCAAACCTGTCCAACTGGGGTATTCCATCCCATCTACCCCATGCTTAGTATAAAAGCTGAGGGATCAAAGAGTCAGCCTCTCTCTTCAATGCCCGGTGTCCGAGGAGGACCCTGTCTGTTTGTCTGCTTTTGATCCTGATCCACACGTTCCTGAACCCTGACCCGGAATCCAGCTCCCGTCCATTGCTGGGTCTGGTCTGGGACTCTCCCCAAACCATGACAAACCCCCACCTTCAAGCACCACCTGCGCGATTTCTGCTCTGCTCCCCACTTCATGCTTTTTCTTCCTTCACAAGTGAGTGCTAATGCCTGCTGGGTGGCTTCGGCAGTGTCAGGCAGTACGCTTCTGTTTCTCCAAGAAAATGAAAGGTGATGCAAGACACGTGAAGTTCTGGCCACAATGCAGTCAATAGGATTTTGGGTTTAGGCCATTGTGGCCCTAGGATTTCTCACCGATCTGAATCAGTAGATGTTACCTAAAATTAAACACTTTTATCACAAAACCATACTGATGACTGCTACCTCTTTTGTGAAGTGTCCCAAGATGCTGGCCAACAGAGGGCTGAACAAGAGCGAGGAAGGATTAATATACAGAGACCACAAAAGGAAGTAACACCATGTAGTAGACAGTAAAGGATTTTTAAAAAAGTCCTGTGTTTGTTCAACAGTTAACATGATGTAGCTCTCTCTCACGAGCTCTAGGAAACCATTTCAAGTGCTCTCCTTTCACATCATCTCCCTCAGGGCTCAGTTTTGGGGCCGGTCTTATTCAATATCTTTATCGATGATCTGGACAGGGGGATTGAATGCACCCTCAGTAAGTTTGCGGATGACACCAAACTAGGTGGGAGTGTTGATCTGCTTGAGGGTCGGAAGGTTTTACAGAGGGATCTGGACAGGTTGGATCAATGGGCCAAGGCCAATGGGATGAGGTTTAATAAGGCCCAGTGCCGGGTCCTGCATTTTGGTCACAACAACCCCGGGCAGCGCTACAGGCTTGGGGCAGAGTGGCTGGAAAGCTGCCTGGCAGAAAAGGACCTGGGAGTGTTAGTGGACAGCCGGCTAAACATGAGCCAGCAGTGTGCCCAGGTGGCCAAGAAGGCCAACAGCATCCTGGCTTGTATCAGGAACAGTGTGGCCAGCAGGAGTAGGGAAGTCATCGTGCCTCTGTCCTGGGCACTGGTGAGGCCTCACCTCGAGGGCTGTGTTCAGTTCTGGGCCCCTCACTACAGGAAGGAGATTGAAGTGCTGGAGCGTGTCCAGAGGAGAGCCACCAAGCTGGTGAGGGGTCTGGAGAACAAGTCCTACGAGGAGAGGCTGAGGGAACTGGGCATGTTTAGTTTGGAGAAGAGGAGGCTGAGGGGAGACCTTATTGCCCTCTACAACTAAGATGTGTAGCGAGGCTACATTAGGACCCAGAGAGACACACACCCAACAACCATCAACGACTGCTTTAACGAACCAGGCTCCACTCGCTTGTACAGTAGGACTGGTGTGTGCTCAGGTGGCACAGGTGACAATGCTGCGGGTGGACTTTAACCAACAGAGACACAGCATCTTGGGCGCTCCCGTGAAGACTGGAGAACAGAGAAGGGGTGCTAACGAAGCAGTGAAGGGATGCTTACCTTCTGGTACATTTGCAGGAGTTTATTTAAAATGCTGCATTGATGTAGGCATGAAAATGCCACATAGCAAACTATATGAATTTGAAACATGGATCTAAAATAAAAATAGGAAGTTTCAGGTTTTTCTGCAGTTACGAGCCTGCAAGCTGCTCGACATAGGCAGATCTTTGTGCCCCTGATTAACCTCAGTCAACTAACTTCAACAGGGCTGTGTCTGATTAAGGCCCACATTCGCAAGCTTCAGAAAACGCTTTGTGCAAAAATTTGGTTGTTGGCCAACCCTGATTGCTGTGTGTAAGTTACATCTGACAGGAGCAAAATGTGTCCATTCGCGAGAACTTAGGCTGAAATTTCCTTAGAGACCAGAGGAGAGCATTATTTTTCTTGCTGCTTTTGCAGCCGCTGCCTCAGCGTAATTACCCTTTGCTTGCCAACGTCAAAGCGGAGTAGGGGAGAGGTTATTTTTCAAAAGGCAGGATAAATCCCCTCACCTCTAACTTCTGCAGGCTTTAGCTTATGACTCACTATGTCCACAGTGAAATGAAGTTGTGATCACAACTCTAGAGCTGACCCAACACATATGGAAATCAATGGGAGTCTTTCCGTTGAGTTCAATGGAAGCTGGGTCACAGCTAGTGTCTGCTCGGGGTGTGCGCAGAACAAACCCCCCCTTCCAAGTTTTGGATGGCAGAAAATACTGTCGGCCTGGAAACAGCAGGGATCTCTGAGGTCAGTGATCATAGAATTATCATGGTTGGAAAGGACCTCTGAGATCGAGTCCAACCAGACACACACACAAAACCCCTACAAATCTTGGCCACTAGAGCACAGCCTCAAGTGCCACATCTACACCTTTCTGAAATACCCCCAGGGGTGGTGACTCCACCACCTCCCTGGGCAGGCTGTTCCAGTGCCTGACCACTCTCCCAGTCAAGTCATTCTTCCTAAGATCTCATCTGAACCTCCCCTGCTGCAACTTTAGACCATTTCCTCTGGTTCTGTTATTATTCCCTTGGGAGAAGAGGCCAACACCCACTTCTCTACACACTCCTTTTCAGGGAGTTGTAGAGGGCAAGGAGGTCTCCCCTCAGCCTCCTCTTCTCCAAACTAAACACCCCCAGCTCCCTCAGCCTCTCCTCACAGGACTTGTTCTCTAGACCCCTATGTCAACAATAAAAAGCTAATACAGGAAAAACCAAGAGAGATGCTTCGAGTGCACCTGCCTGCACTCTGACTCCTTCTAGCATGATCAGCCCAGACAAAACTGCGGCCAGAGCAAATATTTGTGAAAAATTTGAAATGAGCAAATCTCAGCAGAAGCCAAAATCCAGCCCAGAGGGGAAAATGTACCACAATTATTCAATCTTCAAATCGAATCTTCAAATAAAATAAACACAAGCTTCGAGAAATGAGCTCAGTGCAACTCAGAAGCTAGAGAAAAAGGTTTGCATCAGAGCTCGTAGCGTGGTTTTGTGCTTGTCAGACAGGAAGGTCGATCTAGGACTTCTAATAGGAGAACATCAGCACAGCTAATGTCAGATCCCTGTTGTATGTTAGCAGGTCACCAACAAACAACTCTATGTTGCCTGTAATATTCCCTGTAGGGCTCCTATGTGAAAATGGTAATAAAGGGGAAAAGCTCACAATGAGGGAAAGCCATGATTGGAAATTAAACCCAGAGAACATTCTTAAGAATATTTCATGACACTATTAAAAGGACGGACCAAGGAAGAGCACATGCTTTGGAAAGATTAAACGACAATGAAGTTAGTAAGAAATTGATTGTTGGCAGGAAAAATAAAAAAAATAAGCCAGGAGCAAAAAGGGGTGTTGATCTGCCAATAACAGAGACCACTTAGTTTGGATGATACAGCATTTTTAGGCTGGTTTTCACCTTGGCTTTTACATCCACCACTATTTGAAGCATTTTTAGGTGGGAGAGGTGGAGGTACAGGCAGACCAGCTACCCTCGCACGGGCAGGTATGTCTTGACATGGTGTCTGAGAGTTACTGATGCGTGGTACCCAGAAACATCTCACCCAGGAGGGTTCCTCTGGGCTGATGGTTCCTTCCACCCAGCCCGATGAGGCCTGAGCTTGCAGGTTGAGAAGGAAAAAAGAAGAGAAGGCTGGAAAGCTGTCTGGCAGAAAAGGACCTGGAGTTCTAATTGACCAGCGGCTGAATATGAGCCAGCAGTGTGCCCAGGTGGCCAAGAAAGCCAATGGCATCCTGGCTTGTATTAGAAATAGTGTGACCAGCAGCAGTAGGGAGGTGATTGTCCCCCTGGACTCAGCACTGGGGAGGCCACCCCTGGAGTATGGTGTCCAGTTCTGGGCACCTCAACATGAGAGAGGTGTCGAGGGGCTGGAGCGAGTGCAGAGGTGGGCAATGAAGCTGGGGAAGGGCCTGGAGAATAAATCTCCTGGAGAGCAAAGGAAGTAGCTGGGACTATTTAGTTGGAGGAGGAGGAGGCTGAGGGGAGACCTCATCCCTCTCTACTACTTGAAAGGCCATTGGTTGGTGCTGGTCTCTTCTCACAGGGAATTAGCAATAGAAGGAGAGGGAATGGCTTCATGCTGCAACAGGGCAGGTTTAGGCTGGACATCGGGAAAGAATTCTTCCCAGCAAGAGTGGTCAGACCCTGGAAGAGGCTGCCCAGGGAGGGGATTGAGTCCCCATCCCTGAGTGTGTTTCCGAGTGGCTGAGATGTGGGGTTGGGCATCTGGTGGAGGGGGGTACTTTGTAGAGTGGAGGTGATGGTTGGACTTGATGATCCCAAGGGTCTTTTCCAACCTGAATGATTCTATGATTCTATGAAAAAAGAAAAGGCCCTTCCATCTTCAGTCAGCTTTTTTCTAGGCTTGTTTTTCAGCAAATCAAGAAATGCACAATGACACGGGGATTTTGTTGGGTTTGGTTACAGGCTTAAGGGACAGACACACTAAATGAAGAACAGGGAGGTCCTCCGGGGCTGGGCAGCCTGTACAACACGAGTGAGGACGATGTACCACAGGTCACAGACATAATCAGAACAACCCTGCACTGACTTAGCATTTCTGGGAACCGAGAACAGGCACAGAACTTGTAAAAAAAGTCACACAAACCTCCTCACAAATTACCGGGCTAGAAACCAAATATCCCTCCCTCCCCACCACCTCCACCCC
>VXBJ01000259.1:0-38023 GCA_013400055.1 Nycticryphes semicollaris
TCTTGTTTGTGTCACATGCTGAATTTAGGTTTTCCTCCTACTTTCCAAAGGAAGTAGCTAGAATGAAGAAAAATTATGCAAATATTCAGCCCAAATAACAAAGTGTAAAAATAAGAGTGTCAAAATCAGATCAAGAGAAAAACCAGTATCTCATATAAAAAGTGTGTAACAAGGTCATAATTACTTTCAGGAAGTACTTACTAAATTAAATCCAGTAATTGACTATCAAAACAAATTTTATTTTGTTAATTTTGAATTATGACATTCACATGGATTACCTATAAGGGTTGAAAACAAGAAGCTGAAATAGTCCACATCATTCACTGAGTTATCCTGCACTTGGCACTTCCAGCCTGCAAAGGATGATCTACACAAAATCAATAGCAGATAGTTTATTAAAAACCACGTAATTAAGAATTCACAGCCTACCTGCACAATATGATCAATTAGTATGACTAAATTGTTCATTTTAGCATTCCTGTTTCTTACCACTGTTGTTAAAATAGCAGTTTAAATACCTTCAAAACCAGAACTTGCTCTTTTCAAGACCAGTAATATTGAACTTTGTGCCTCTACATGGGCCTAGGTTGTTAAGTTGATTAAATTACTGAGATAGCTACTTTTCATAAGTACTTGTATAACCTTTAATATAGTGATGACAGCCAACAGACAGTAAATTAAATTACTTTTATTTCCCTTACTTGGTAAAAGTCATTATATTACAAAGCTGGGCTGTATTTTTCATTATGTCTCCTGCTTTTAATACAGCTCTTTACATGAGCAACAGATCCCATTTAAAAGCAGTCTCTATTTTAGGGTAGCTAAAGCTATTAAACACAGGACTAAATTAAAAACATCCTTGGAGATTTAGAAGACAAAAAGGAAAAATATGCAAAGACCCAGGATCAAACCCATTATCAAAGCTGCCTGACACTTCCCTTCTCAGGAGCAATCTGTAAGAAAAAGGAACACCAGCCTTTTGTTTCTCAAATTAGAAGCTGTGTGTGCTTGTGGAAACTCAGAGCACAGAGACACCACTGACCACCTAACAGTAGTGCCTTGCCTGAGTATTGCTGCAGAACCAGGAGAAAGCCAGGAGCTGGGAACAATTACATCTCACACCTGCTTTCCTCAAAAGGCTGCAGCTCAGCCCTACATCACATTATGCAAAAACACATATTATTCAAGTTTACTCGTATGCTGCTCTCGGTACTTGTGCTGTGGTCTATGGATCCTTCCTGTAAGAGAGTCCTGCTTTCTGCTCTTACAGTCTTGTGAAATTTCAGAGCTTCCAAATGCAATTTTCCAAGCCAACTATCTGCCTTAGATCACCTTTTTTCCTAATTCTCTCTGCGAACAGCCAAAATGGCTTAGTTCATGGGTAACAAAATTCTGGAAAACTTGTTTTTCCATAAATTTTTTACATTTGTTTTGGGGACAAAAATACCAAGTTTGTAATACTTTTGTGCCAGGCATATACATTGTGCCACCCCATGAAAATCCATCCACAGTACTTCAGCATCCACAAAAATGTCAGCTAGATTATGCAGCTGTCTGGAGCTTTTTTAAAAGAAAGGAAATCCAGAATTTCTTTAAATTGAAGAAAAAACATAGGATTTAATCAGACTACTATGGAGGATAATTACTCCTAAGGGGAAGGGGGGGAAGAAAAGAAAATCACAGCTAGGTGAGAGAGAACAAAGAAAGGCTGTATTAAATAAAGCTCCCACTTCACAACGTACGCTTAATGGCAAGTTCTTATTTCCAGGTGACTTTGCAGTGCAGACACCTCTGCACGGTCCCTTCTAGTTCTCAGGAAGCCTTCAGTCCCCATTGGAGACCTGGCTCACTGCTGCTTTTTCTTAACCTGTGGTCTCTCAATCTCCCTCCGTGCATAAGGCTGCCACTTGGCCAGAACACCGAGTTCTTCTGAGACAAACAGCCCTCAGCGGTGGCCAGTAAATCTTCTCCCAGGAAGATAACCTTCCAAGGAGGTCCTAGTCCGATTCATTACAGCAAAGAGGTTTCACACAACTAAATCAGCAAGAGATCTATCTCCCCACAGATTCTGCATAAGGTGAACATTCCCACAAATACTAGATCGATGTGCTGAAAAAGAGAATGAAGCCCATGTCCTGCTCAGTGCAGGGGAAGAAGGTGGCTGAATCCAGTGCAAAGGGACCACGAGTCAGACGTGAAATGGGTCATCACACCAAAAATA
Organism: Nycticryphes semicollaris; assembly: GCA_013400055.1. Taxonomy (NCBI): domain Eukaryota; kingdom Metazoa; phylum Chordata; class Aves; order Charadriiformes; family Rostratulidae; genus Nycticryphes; species Nycticryphes semicollaris. The sequence goes on from VXBJ01000259.1 coordinate 2,222, forward strand.
AGTACTGGGGAGCATGAAGAGAGATTCAGGAGAATTTAGGACTTGCTGGACACAGAAATTCAAACTGTGATATAATCACTGGGCAAAATGGTGGGAATTGAAGAGGTTGGAAGAGACACATCAGATGCCAAGCTGCAAAGGGAATTAGGGAAATGTGAAAATTAAATAAAAGTCTTGGGCAGGGAGACAGAAAACATGGAAAGAACCTGTGGTAAGTCTGAATTCAGGGAGCAGGGACTTGCATGACAAAGCTAGTCTGAGCCTAGTTTAAAATAATGAAATATAAACATATTTTTGCATTCCATGCAACAGTTAGCAGATGTGTCAAATCCCTCATAATAGATACAGTGGATGCAAAATTTTTAGATGAACTCCAGAAGAGCCTGAACAAAAACTCGGATTCACTGCAGGGCAGCAAACAGGTCAACTGCAATAGGTTCAACAAATCCCTGGACACAGAAAATTATTCTGGAAATTTTTCCAACAGTTGAGAGGTCTTGGTTTTCTACCCACACTATCTGCACACTGGCAGAACAGGACCAGCATATTTTAAAGCACCCTAACTGCACACCAAGCTCTCACTGATGCAGACGCAAGAGGAAGCGGAGAGAATCGCTGCTGTTCTGCCCCAGGAGCACGGCAGCAGCCTGAGACCCAAACACTTGACAGAGCTATGAAATGGCTTTAAGGCTGCAGAGATACACAGACACACACATATAAAACCAAGATCCTCAGATTTAGTAGCAGGTTACTCTTTTTATAAAGTCAAAGCTACGGCACATATAAAAACAGCCAATCCTTCGCTTTCAAGATAGAAAACACTAAATATTCTGAAAAATCGGTTCTTAAAAGTTTCATGCTGAATTCCTAGACTTGGCAGGCACTTGTGTATCCCACTTTTTCCTTGCCTCTGTTCCTCATCCCAAAAGTTGTGAAAAAGACCACGTCCTCTTCCCCTACAGCTGTGAAAACACTTGAGCAGAATGCAAAGTGCCATGGCGGGGGGGGGGATCACTTTGTTTTCCACGTGGGACATAATACAATAGAGAGAACATGGAGCCTTCTACTGAAGCAAACAGGGACCAGGCATAACTTTATGTAAACACTTCTCCAGTCAGCGAGATACACTCAGCCTACAATGTAGGATGGAAAAATAACATGAGCTCATGTAGTCAAACACTAGCTAAGGATCACAAATGCAATCGTAACAAATTGTTTAAATACAAATTTAACCAGCTATCAATACCTCAATCATCTTAGAACCCCAAGGACTATAATGCAGTTAAAGCTGCTCAGTTTTGAGGTTTACATTAAAGGAAGTCAGAAACACAGAACAAAAATTTCATTCTAGAAGAGATGTTGGTATACTAGAAACACATTAAAAATTATATCAATTGTCTTAGATATATTAACATTACCATGGACAATGAAAAACTACGTGCACTTTCAAGATGCTTCTAAATTACTTTAGGCATTTAAATAAAAAAATCTGATTTATAGGTGGAAGAGAGGTAATAATCATATTATAATTTCCCTTTCTGATTAATTTTTTACTGGCAATGGGAACCTGTTATCAAATTGCATGAGTAAGACCTCTCCAGTCAGACAGTCCAAACCCACATTAACTATGATGAATTATGTGTTGTCATTTCCATAAGGTTACCTGCTCTCCATAAGAACCTCTCTGCTGAGGTTTAGAATTGTACCTTTAGGTAACCTACTCTGTATGTCAAACAGTATTGAAAGAAAAGCTGAATCTAATTAACTTAAAAATCACTGCTTCTCTTGCTGTTAGCATAGAAAATACTTCTTAGTCACAGCAACTGGGCAATGCGTTCCTTTTATCACTTGCTCCTACCTTTTCTTTTAACTTCAGCCAAACCTTGCTACTTCTGCTCACACTGTTGTTATTTTCAGGTTGAGCTACATCAGGTAGTTGCAAAATGAAACAACTGCAGCTTGTGCAGAAGTGGTTATTTCTCAACTACAGACAATTATCTTTGTGCTTCCTGACCTAAACTAGCTACCAACTGATTTCTAGTTCAGGTTTAAGGTGCTGGTTTTGACTTATTTAGTCATAAGAAGTCATTGGGTAAATTAAGAGGTCTCTGGTAGAAGAACTCTGATGAACCCTGCCGCAGTCATTTTAGAAACGATCCTTCAACATGCTCTCCTGTAAAACACCGTGTTTAAACTCCAACTCAGGTGGCCAGGTACCTATCAAGCATGGCACATTTTTGCTCAGAATTTGGGCTAGGGTGTTTTGGGTTTTTTTCTGTCTAGTAATAAGACTGGAAAAAGTGCAATGAATCTCAAAGATCAGTCTTCGCGTATTTTTAAAGTAAAACAAGAAGGAGCAAATGAAAGATTCACAGATCTTCTGAGACATTGATACTACAAGCCCTTTTGTTCATAAATGCGAGGGTTACAGAACTTAAGAAGTTTAAGATCAAGGGTCTGGGGTTTCTGTTCAAGCAAAATAAAATCCAATGCTTTCACCCTCCAGGAAAGCTTTTCCACCACCATAACAGAGAATATTCTAGTGTGGGGTGCTTCCAAAGCTTTACAGAATTATTTAAACAGATGCAAGGGAACAGCCTGAGAAACCCATCTTAACATAAAGTATGACAGGTGATCCCATTTTAAATGTATTTGATCAACCATTGATCACAGATTTAAAGGTGTCTTACAACTGTTTCTTTAATTCTAGATTCCTCTCTATTTCTTCCACTGATGCTTCTGTTCCACACAGAACGTGTAAATATTCATAGGCAAAGCCACCAGCTGATTCACTCATTTCCTGAAAAAAAACTAACTGCATTCCAGGCCTCAACTCAGTGAAAATTTAATAAGAGTAATGTAATTTATTTTTATATAATTAAGTATACCTCCTCAAAACAGTCCAATGACTAAGTCACTGTGTTAAGCAATAGGAAATCAACCTCCCCTTCAGATGAACGCGGTGAACCTAGATTTTCTGCATCCTCAGGAAGTGCTTTAACCACTCAGATACTAGTAATCAATTGTCCTCCAGACACATCAGAAGCAGAAAACTTCCCAGGATTCCGTACATCCAGCAGAGAAACAGTGCATGAGCATGACACTTGGGCAAGATAAGGCTATAGGACAGAAGCTGCAGGAATTCTGCCCACCTGTGATCATCAGAGAAGAAACTGTGCTGGTTCCCACCCCAGAACAACTCTCCAAGAAGACCTGTTGTAACTTCAAGCACCTGCACAACATAGTACGGAATCCAACAAACCAGAAGGGAATTACTAGGATGAGATGGCACTCACCAGGCAAAGGAGCTCCAAGGGAAGGCAGGGATGAACTGAACTACTAGCAGCTGTGAGCAACCTGCCATCTGAGCACTTCCCCAACATCCCCAGGCTGTGCAGTGGCAAATGTGATGATGTTTTCCAGGCTTGCTTGTTTTTAAAAATAAAGTTCCACATAAATAAGGTTTGCAACTTTAATGCCTGCAACTAGGCAAATTAATATGCACTATAATGATGGATAAAATTAGCTGACACATAAATACTTATGTCATGCTTGGGAACCAATAGAATGGTTTCTGGGAAAAAAAAATTGCCTTAAGTATCTCTTAGAAAGCTTCATTAGGAAAAAGAACTCCAGAAAACTAAGCAGCTAGAGTGTAGGAACATAGGTCCTTACACCAAGAGGTAATTGGTTTAAAGGTAGGAAACGGCAGGTAGAACTAACTGATCAGCTCATAAAGTGGAAGAAGGACATCACTGGAGGTTCATGAGATCTGGGCACTGGGCTGTACAGTATATTGAGGAACAACCCAGAAAGAGGGTAAAGTCCACTAACAACATCTATGTTATTCAGTATACCAAAGTACTTACTATCAGTATAGCAGCATGTAGCTCATCACATTTACCTTGCTTGCCAAAGCTATTCAACCAGTTTACCTGCCTGTAGTCTGAAGATGACACACCACCACCATCCAAATACACATTCTATTTCGTCAGGATAGAGCTAAGCAGCTCTTTTTGTCTATCCAAGAGACTAGTTAAGACCTTGGAAATACAAGCAGCTGAGTGAAGTGGTTCTACCACAATAGCAGCTGGAATAATGACACCGTGACCAAGGATAATAGAGCAGTTGTTTCCACTGTTTAAACAGGGCTGCGTTCCTCACAACCCAGGACCACAGATGTGCAAGACAATACCCCTCGTGAATCTTCCAGTGTGATCAACTAGGCACTGAGAAAAAGTTTTTACTGATCCCCAGGAAGGGGGTAAAGAGAAGGTCTCCTTGTTCTTTCCACTTCCTGTTTTTATGACCTGTGCCCTCTGTGACCTCTCAACACTGTGAGTCTAATATCAGCCCAGAAAGTGTATCTATCAAGACAAAATTGTCCAGCTGTTGATCAGTAGTCATCAGGACTAGGAGACTTCCACAGAGATACTGAAGTATTCCTCTCTCGAGCTAAGAGGATTCCATTAAAATTCTTCAGGGCCCTGCTCAGGGGTCACTGTCTCAGCCCAGAAACACTACTCTGCTGAATAAAACCATGCAAGGACAACACTGGGCAGGTAGGTCTTCCAGCCAGCCTCCTCAGGATTGTTAGGATCGGCTCGGGTTTTACACAGACTGTGTAGTAGCAACATTGTCTGACCACCATCCACAACGGTGCTTACTTGTAAAAACACCAGTCAAATATGAGATAATGGAACAATTATGGAATTAGCTATTCTGGAGAATTTGTCACCTATGTGACAATGCACCCTAAACACTGCCATGTTCTCATTCTTGGAACTGTATGTGCACAAACAAAGAGATACCAAAGCCACAAACAAGCACCATACTAGGACTATGGTATTTCTACAAGTGGAGTCATGTACTTGCACTACTGTAAATTAGTAACATCTACTGCTGACATAGTTTATTCCTGTTTAGCTTAAATGAAAAATAATTTCTATTAAATTGAAATACAGCTGCAATAAAGTATAAACTCAGGTTCCTGCACCAACTTAATCAAATCAGCTCCGTATTACATTGTTAATGAGGGTTCTCAACTTTCATACCAGTTCTTGAAGAAATAGGAAACCAAGACTGCCACAAACTGATGTGAAGATAGTTTCTAAAAAAAACCAAAAACTTAAGTGTAAAAAATCGAATTTAAAACAAAAACTAAATGAATAATAATAATAAAAAAAGAATCTTTGAACACTTTTCCAACCCTATTCCCATCTCATCACTCACATCAACTTAGCTCCAGGTAGCACAGGTCCTGAACATAAACTCTGAAAACAAGCAAAGAGTTCTTATTTTCCTTTTCCACTAACAGGTTACCATATGGTTTGTTAGTGTGAGGTTTTTTATTTTAACTTTCATTATCTCTTTTGAAGGATCAAACATTTCCATTTGAAGATGTGGTAAAATACAACAAACATCTGCAAGGAATTACCAGGGATTTGGGGAAAAATATGAACCCTATTTTAAGAAAACAACAATTTGAGCTTTGCATTGTTAAAAGTAAGCCTGTCAGCTACTCATTTGCTCCATAGTTGCAAAGGTTGTCTGGAGGAAAGAATTGCTTACACATTCTAAATGAGAGCACACATCAGAAGGAACATTTGCTAATGAGCAAACAGCATTTACTCACTGGCCCACTTCTAAGTGGAGAAACATAATTCTTTTCCCCTGGGTTAGGGATATCAAACAACAAACAGCCACCTGGAGAAATTTAGAGGGCTGTCCCCCTAAACACAGGCTTAGCTTTTTCCCTCTCCCAAGTCATAGGCCTTTACATAACGGTGAACAAGGAAAAGGAGATTTGCTGACCAGATGTGGATGAAGGGATGCACTGTAACCCAGCCTGGGATCTGATCCTCAAGAATGGTGGATCCTTTGTGATCTTGAAGAAAGGATAACAGATCAATCTTTCACCCTTCATCTCCAGTGGCACCCAGTCAGGTACATGCCAGCATTTTGAAAGCATACTCTTTAGTTTATATTCAATACGGCCTTAAGTATTTTTGTTATCTTTTTAATACTTTCCTCCATTTTTTGTTTCTAAATTGAGAGGTGTGAAAATATAGCCAGAAAAACATTTCATAGTGAAGGCAGATCTTACTTAGATCTTTCTTTGCAACCCATTCAGAATTACTAACACCTTCCTATACCTGTATGCTTTACAACTTATTCTCCCAACGTCTATTGAGTTGACTTTCCAGGTACCACCTGTAATGACGTGAAAGCGAGTTCTGTTTTGTTTTTCAAGAGACTCTTATTTCGATCAAATTTAAATTTTATTTATGTTTTCCTAATATTTTTTAAAAATACTGTTCTGAAATATTTTCTATACTTTGAGAATTACAGTATTCCACTGCTCTATCAGTGTTATTATTCACAATGATGAGCTACAGTATCCGCTCCCGCTTGCAAATACCTTGGGATTATAATCTTGTCTGCAATAATGCATTCAATAAATCTGTAACAAAGCCATATACAGGGCCTGGGTCACCTACAATTTGCATTCTCACTGTGCCTCCTCAAGCTACACTGGTCAAAGGTTGTAGATCACGTAACTAATGACTAAATAAAGTAGTATTTACTTACAAAGGAATTACCTATAGAAAACTTTAAACTCTATTATGACCCTAAAACATCTCTTGATAATATATTTGGAGAGACAGAATTTTACAGCTTATACCAAACAGATATTAAAATGTCCAGCACAGTTCTTTCTAAAACACCAGATTCCTGAGGTTAGCAGGAACCAACAAGCATGCCTGGCTGCTTGATGAGATGCCAGCTGAGCTCCCTCATTAACGTCTGGAAAGCAACAGAGTATTTTAAAGGCACTACCTCTTAAGGAAAGACTCCATTTACAGCTATGACAAGCAGAACACAAGTTACCCCCAGAGTTATCTCAAACCTGACTAGGAACTCCCACACAATTTATGTCTCACTGGGAGAGAGCATTCAGCTTTTATTTATATGGTCCTCTCCCTTCCCAGAGCAACAGAAACAACAACTCCTTGCAAGACTCCAGCAGGGAAAGAGCCCTGCAAGAATAAGGAATGGCTGAAGCCAGTGGAAATCTCATTTACGGACACTCTACTTCAAGAGAGAAATGCCATAAATTAACTCCCATTGTTTTTTATCTTGGCAGTGAAATATTATCTGTCCAATTCTCTATTACAGTGAAATAATTTCCAGATACTGTTCCAATGGATAAAAAGTTCTAAAAAAATCATAACTATTATACATAAGGCACATAAATAAATTGCTTTTATGTAATTACATTGAATAAAGGCACATAGATAGTATTTATGTAATTACACTGAATAGGTTTTCCTTATTTGTACCTCAAGACACGTTAAGACCTTTTCCCACAAAGTCTAACTTCCTAGTTTATACATTTGATCACAATCTCATAACCTGCATTTCTTAATCCATATTTTATAGAACACATCACAGCAAGTACTTAGATCATGTATTAATCACCTTAAGTACCCTACCTCATATAAAAGGGAAGGAAAAAAGGAGGAATCTGTTTGCAAGAATATCTGCCATTCAAAGTCACAATGAAGTAGCAAACAAAACGTTGAGCCTAACAAATGCGACACACAGTGTTCCTCTGCAAGTGTTACAGTACAGATTTTGGTGTGTAAACAGCAGACCTCCCTTTTGTCAGACAAACAGGACAATCTGTATCATGTAATACATGAAGGTGAGTTTACAATATTTAATACATTTCCGTATTTCGCAAAACCATTTGCCTCAAAAGCCAGTTTTCCAAAAAGTACTCAAAAAATAAGCACTGAAGTAGCCCATCTGCCCTCCAAACGTAGAAAGTGGGCACAGAGGGATTACACCAAAAATTCTTTCCAGCTCTACCTATAATACTGCTGTAGTTTATGACCTTAATCCCAACGAGACTATCAATGATGTATACATTTCTTCACTTCCTCAAGAGAACCATCTACCTCTCTGTATCCCCACTCTCAAGGAATCACCAGAACTCCACCAGAACTCCACCAGAACTCCACCAGAACTCCACCAGAACTCCACCAGAACTCCACCAGAACTCCACCAGAACTCCACCAGAACTCCACCATCAAGATGAAGTTGACTGACATTTCCAACCAGAGATCCACACTCATGCCAACTGTTACCTATTCCTACCCAACAATTTAACCGTTCATCTTTAATTAGCAGAGAAGTATTATATGAGTATTTACCAGTTATTCAAATAAATCATGAATTTAAAATAAATACTGACGTTAACTCTTTTGGAAATGGGGTACACCGCATCAAGACAAATAGTTCACCTCGATATACCAGTCTATGCAGTACACCTGGAGACCACAGAAAAATCCAGCCAGCAGATTCAATGTAAAGACTTTCTAAAATACTTCCCACACCTTTCTATTTGTCTCCATAAATTTAAGCTCATCAGAGGCTTAAATCAGAGGACAACTCAGAGAACTCATCTCCTTCCAAGGAGCCACTACCTCTCATTTCTCCATACTTTTCCTCACCTCTTCGTGTATGAACAGAAGTGGGGAGAAAGATTTATACCTCAAAACCCTGGCACACTTATACCTCTCAAAACCCTACCTGAGTGGATTTCTTGAAGTTATTTACATCACAGTGGGCACAAGACAGGCAGTGGAGGAGGACAGCCGAGAAATTAAGCCAAGACAACACCTTCTGTCCCCTGAAACTCACCAAATGCAACTGTCCCAGTGACCCAAATGGCAGCAATGCCTGTTCCTGGGCACAGAGATCAGTTTGCATAAATATGACCATGTTCATACCAGCATCCAAAATGGAGTGGCTGCATTTAAGCTTTCTTTTCAGAATTGTCCTTGGCCTGTGCTATCTCTAAAGCTTTAGTGAATACAGGCCAAAAGCATGACTGGAACCATCCTAATAATGTAACAAGTATAGATAATCGCCCTCCCAGGCTCAGAAAGTTTCCCATTATATATGGAAACACTGTCAACATCATCTTCATTCCCAGCACACAGGAGCCCCACCATGACTCACTTAATGGGTTCCTGCAGACCGCCCGGCAATTCATTTCACCATGGCAAAAATAAGATGTGAAAACTACTGAATGTCTTCAAAATTCTAAAAGTTAACACACAGTAATTATAATTTAATATTATGGCCTGATACTGTCACAGGGCTGTGGTATAAACCATCTAGATACATTTATTACCTACTTTTATAGCCTACACAGAAAAAAAGCTATGAGTTTCTTGCGTTTATAATGATTGTTCCTGGAATAATTGCAACAGTCTTATTATCATCCATATGTACCCTCGTCAAAATCCACCTTAATGTAGCTTTTCCCTGGCACATATACCTGGGTATGTATGTGCATTCTCAGATGCATGTAAAAACATACATGCTCTGCCAGTCAAGAATGATGCAGAAAGGAAGGCTTTTGAAGAAATTAAGGACAATTAAAAAATACAGTAGTGAGCCGCTGATGCTACTGAATGCAGTCTATTTAAAGCATGACAGATAAGCAGGTGGCTTAGAAAGAAAGAAATATGTAAGAACTCCCCCTTCACCAAAAAGGACATGAATGCACTGGAAGAAAAACATCGCCATCTACCGACAACATCCATTTTACTCATCAGTTATGTCTCCGGAGGGACTGATGTGCATCAGTTTCTCTATGGAAACCTATTATAATCTTTAACTACAGGAAATGTCCCATGAACCGGGTTGCGGCTTAGGATTGTGAAATTATATACATTTTGGTACAGTACCATTCATTTCAAAGATGTGCACGTTTAACTCCAAGCATCACAAGAACTGTCAGTGATTACCAGAAGTTACCTAGTCCCTCTACTTCAAGGCTTTATCCCTGCCACCCGGGATACACTGTTGTGCAACTTGGTTTTTGGTATCTCCAGTGAAGAATATTTATGCCTCTATCCTACAGTCTACGTATGTGTGTGTATCTGTTTTTAGAAAATTTTGCTAACACTCAAAGAAAACATTTTGCCTGATATTTAAGGTCTATATTTCTAATCCTGCTAAAACTGTGTTCTCCCATTCCTTTTAAATGGCCTTTTACGCACATGGTTTCACCCCTCCTTCCCAGCCTTATTTGCCAACAATGCCAATTTGTCAGTCATTCCCCATTAAGACAATTTACAAACTATCATTCTGACTGCCCTCCTTCAAACTCCATCCAGTTTGTCTACATCATCATTTAAAAGCAAGCCACAAAACTGGATGAGAAGATCTGGAAAATTAGTTCATGTTTTATGTTAGCAGTAACAGGTGGTGAAGCTCATAAAACCCAGATGAAGTTCAGATCTAGAAAACCTACTGCTGTTTCCTCAACTGTACATCAGCTTTTCCCAAGGAAAAAGATATAATCAGACTCTTCTGTTCTTGAGAAGTTAATATTAATTGCTATTTAATCTCCCTGTCCTTGCATGCTTAAGTTGCCAAAGGTGGTGGTTTTGGACATCCCCATCAGATGCCACTAACATTTCTGACATCATCTTGGTTGTCTAATTTTTTAAGTCAGAAAAGGACGAACGTTTTAGGTATAATTTTGACAATAAGAAAAAAAAAAAGTCTTTCACAAAATTGATTTCACAATATATATTAAGAAGCTGAGCCACAGCTGAAAAAAAGGTGTCATCAATAAACCCTTTAAAATTTGAACTACAAGTTTTTAAGTTGGTTATAGAGGTGAGAAAATATTTTCAACACTTTTGCGTTCATTTTGTGTATAAAAGATGTGTTTCAGGCTAAGGACTTGTATTATTTTCAGATGTGTTCCTAAAGAAAACTGATCCAGTTTCTGGTTTTAAAGATGAGTCCTCTCAATGAAGCGGGAACAGCCTTAGCAAAGGAAAAGAAAACGCAAAACACTCAGCCAAGAGTAATACATCTTTTCCAAGTTTCATCAAAACTTGTAACCTTCAGAAAGGGGGACTATTAAGGATTATCAATACAAGAAACTGCACTAGAATAACTACGTCAGTACTTTTCAGCTAGTTATTTCAAACTGACTTCTGGGGTAGGCAATGCACAATATTTGAATCAAAGTTAAGTTTAAAACATGTTCCAAATTACAGAAGTTAAAAATCAAAACACTTTCTTTGCACATTTGAAAAACGCAAAGTTGTTCCTCCCTCTCTGTTGCCCAGATGTAACCTACTTTTGGTAAGAACACCACCTTCCGGCTGCCTCTTGAATCTTCTGCTACAAGGAGCAACTGCCCACAGCCTACCTTTAGCCTGCTGATAATTTTTAGAAAACAGTTTAACTATTACTGTAAAAATATCCCACGTTGAAAATCTAGTAAGATCTGCGAATAAAATAAGCACCTCAGAGCTTATGACTGCATTTGATTGGGTTACGGTTTGCTACAGAATTCCTAGTATATGGTGAAGAATTTTTTCTGTAATTAGGCAGAACTTCATTTTTATAGTAGTAATACGTTATAAATGGTGCAGGTTTTAATCACCACCACTTCATATCTTAGTCACCTTATTCACATTATACAGCTAACATGAACAGTTCTGTATTTGACAGTACATTGTGTTGTGTCGTATTTAAAAAAGAAATCTAAGCTCCAAAAAGCATTAAGAAAAAATAATTTCAAACGTAATTCATACAAGCTTAATTCCTGCTTATTGAGCAAAGGAGAAAAGCAAGTGTATTTTTTCCAGAAGCAGTAAAGCAAAACATCCTTGTGATATCCCAGCAAGCCTTCCACTGACTCTGGTGGAACAGCAGCTTCTCTCCCTGACTTACAGGTAAAGTTACTCTCTCTCAAGCCAGAAGAAAAAAACCCCAAGAGCATGAATAATTTCTAACAAGACATTTGCCTAGCAACTAGCGATTTGGCTATTCAAGTGTGGCAATTACAGGAAAAGTGAGTTTTAGCAATCGAAAAGAAAGCAGAACACGAGCATACACACTGGCTGGTTATTTTTCACTGCAAGCAGTGCCAGGTCTAAGTATTTACGAGGAAATGCTGTGATCAGTGGCAGAACAAAGACTATCACTGATAATATTCTGGGTAAAGGGTGCTCAATACTGCATAGCCTCACAGGTAGCTTACAGGTTGCCCAGAGGTGGCACATGTCTCATCCCCAGAAACATTCAAAATCAGGTGGGATGGAGCTCTGAGCCACTTGATCTAGTTGAAGATGTCCCTGCTCATTGCAGGGTGGGGGTAGAGTAGATGATCTTTAAAGGTCCCTTCCAACCCAAACTATTCTATGATTTTGTTATCAAGCACTAGAGACAAACTGGCCAAAGTAAAGACAGAGCTGAAGTGAAAGGTTAGAAGTCCAGTTTGATGGAAGCATTACCATTTTTCGTGATGCCAACTCTGTCACACTACACTGATTAATTTTGTGCAGAGGAGTAAGGGAGTTCGCACTTAACGAATGAGCGCTGACGCTTTTCTTAACAGCAAAGATGGCGTGGGGGGCGCTGTTACCTCATGTGCAGTATCCCGATGAGGGTGGCGGCCAGGTCGGAGGACATCCTGCCCATGATGCAGCAGCGGCTGAGGCAGGCGAGCAGGCTGGCGGGCAGGCAGGGCAGGAAGTACACCAGCTGCACCAGCCGCCGCTGGGCCTCCGCCGGCAGCAGTACCAGGGCGCCTTCCAGCGGATCTAAGGGCACAGGGACAGGCAGGCAATCAACATTCATGTGCCATTTAAAAATAAGCAAAAGCTGTTGCACTTTCTAATGACTCTGCAGCATAAGCACCTCCTGTAAAACACTGCAACAACCCTGCAGGGACCCCGCTCTTTTCTAACCGCTTGTATTTAGTTAAGAGTCTACAGCACTTCCTGAAGGGAAGTCAATATAACTAACACTAAGAGAGGAAGGCAAACAAACAAAACCAACAAAAAAAATCCCCAAACCCAAGGAGCAGTAATGCTACCAGAAGCAGATTTCACAAAAAATGAAGCTTCTAGTCTACCAGGTTAAAGCCCTGATAACTTGAACTAAAGACACAAGCTAGAACGCAGGAAATATCATCTCAACATGAGGAACAACTTCTTTACTTTGAGGGTGCCAGCCCTGGAAGAGGCTGCCCAGAGAGGTGGAAGTCTCCTTCTCTGGAGATACTCAAAACCTGCTCATCCCACACTAGCAGAGCTCCCTTCCAAACCCTGCAATTCTGTGATTTTAATGTTTTTACTAGTCAGTAGGAAATAGCACACATAATGCATTTTAACCTTCATTATAATGGACTGAATCAATCTCTGACCTTGCCCCCAACACACAGACTTTATGCTCATCTAGGAAACACCATTGTTTTCCACATATTGCAACTTCCCTGTCAAGCGATGGACAAAATTCATAATGCTGTAGTGTAAAAGTCTTACCATATATTCGAGCAGCAGTGGCTTGTAAACTTTGCAATAATTCCTTGTTTGAACGAGAAGCCGCAGAATGAATGATATCAATCAGCTGATTTGAAAGCTCAGGGTTTTTCAAGCCAAGCAGAGCAAGCTGCTGAGGTAAACCAGCCAACCAACGAGATAAAACTTTACTTCGACTTCTAAAGAAAAGAGGGAAAATTAGTTGGGGGGGGGAAAAAAAGCCCAAATCAAAACAGCAAAAACCCCACAAGCTTAAGTCTTTCCAGTCCTGCTTTAACACCAAGTACAATTAAATTATAGTAAACGGCAGTACTGTGATTTGCTGAGACCACTTCACCAGATGATCTGAGCATACTGGTGTGCTGCTACAGCTACACCAAAAGTATTTATCTGATCCATAGGTTTTGGCACTGCATGTTTTCAACTCTTGCAGAAAGTATTAGTGTGAACTGACTGTATGCTGGCAAAGAAACATTTCCATTTATTGTTAGTTGTATCAGTTTACATTTAACGAGTTATGAGTCAGGCTAAAAAGCCATGAGGCTACTGAATATTGGCTACACTCAACACCACTGAATGCCCCAATCAAGCTACTACTCTTTACACTGGACTTTCAAAATCAATTCTACCTTTGCTGCCATCTTGTTTGTCCATTCAGAAACCTCTTAAAGCAGAACAAAAAAACCACCACTGGTGGGACACAGCACCAAACAAGCTCATTAACAAAGTGTATTGTGTCAGCCACTCTCACCTTGCCCATGCATTCATCATTTGTCACAGAAGACTATGGTGGTAAAGGGTGATTTGCTCTTACATATATGCTAGTTTGTTCCTGATTACCTGCTTATCCTTTACATGTTCACATATTAATTCCAAATAAAGGGCTGTATGTGTCTTTCCAGGCCTCAAGCTGAGATTCATCAGCCCAAAATTCCCTGGATTGTTTTCAAGATGGGTTAATAGCAGCCTTTTTCCAGTCATAATCTGCCACAGGTAACAATGGCCTCACTTTCACAAGACAACTTTCTCAGCACCCTCAGGTATAACCCTGCAAATCTATCTGGCCCATGGGGTAAAGATAACTAACATCAAGACCAAAATATTAATTCTGAACCTTGTAATACATCAATCAAGTTTTCTTTCACAGAACAACTGTAGGCCAAAAGCTCCTACTCAGCCTTTGAATACAATACACCTAAAAAAAAAAACCAGCTTCACTTAAATGTCCTTGGAAAATGTTTCACCACGAATTCTGCTCCTCTAAACTGCTCTTCACAAGCTTCTGAGAACAAAACTTTTAAAAAATGAGGAGAGCAGTCACAGGAGGGCTGAAAGGGTTATTATGTCAAACTGAAGGGACAACACACGTGTCATCCCGGACCTACTGTGCAGGCAGGCGAAATGAAAAAAACCCACTTGTTTCTGAAGGAAAGAAATGGCTCAGTACAGTACACTATGTTGTCTTAAAATGTCTTGTCAGACCTAAGTGCAATTATCCTTTTGGCAAAGAATTTTTGAGATTTCATTCTTCTGTTACTAAAAATGTCACAATTCCACGTAGATGAGTAAGAGGAACAGCAAAACTACTGCTATTTGTGATGTTTAAAGATGGCAAGGTAAAGCTTTCCAGACAGGCAGATGATCATATGAAAGTGGATGAGATGCTCAAGACTTCCAGGTAACTACAGAAAACAGTATTATGTAACTTTGGGGAAATCAGTCAGTACGAGAAAGATCTCTTTCTCTCTTTGGGTAAAGAAAGGAGGAAAATGGGATATTCCCAAGCTTTTTTCCTGTCTGCCTTTCAAATCCCCTATACTTCATACAACGTCCATAAGATAGCGTAAGACATTTCTGGCTGTAGATCTAACTGCAGGCATTTCCACAGTGTAATATTTAACAAAGCAAAGGATTTGCAGAAGAGACCAATTTTTTCCCTCATTGGGACCTCACTGACCCAACAGCATATTGGACAGCAGTACTTCTGGGGGCCCCAGCAGCAGAAACAGGCACCATGGGTATGATCTTAGGTCCCTTTGCAGTTCTCAAAGCAGGTAGGATTACTGCAGCCTGATCTATGTTTAAGGATTTTACGCAGCAGGAACCAGATGACTTGGCTGAAAAACACCTTCTGGAAAAGTTAAGATTTGGAGACAATTTGGACAAATTTTATGACAAAAAAAAGTGTAAAGACAGCAAGGTAGAGAATACCCTCCTCTTAAAGGAAATCAGATATCTATAGATACGTGAAACTGGGAACCCAAAGGGACAAGAACATTTTCTTAAACCTACTCTCTGTCGGAACATGCACCCAAACCAATGGAAGGATACTTTTCTTAAAGAAACTAAATACAAAAGCCTAGATATATGCACTTCCATAACCACAGTCACAAGTCCATGACCTCAGGCTGAAGTAATGGAAATGTTCCAGGGCTACACTTGCACATGCTTGACACATCTACTGACTACCACACAGTCAGTAACACTGAGCTTGCAGCAACATACTTCAAAGTTAAACTTTAAATCATTAAGATCGATCTAGTGCTTACACTAAGAAAAAAGACAACTAAGCTAATACACACCTCAATCTCACAACTTACAGAGAACCTGAACTTTCAAATTTCAGTTACATAGCACCAAAATAGATTCAGAATGAAGTTTTGTAACACCTACAGAGAGATCAAGTAGTCTAATATTTGAAAAAATATCCTATGTCGAAATGAGAAAGAATACATAAATGTTTTTTACCTGATTCTTTGAGTCCTCATATCTTCTTTTTGGTAAACTCTGCTAAAAAATTTCAAAAGCAAAGTACGAACAGGAAAGAGGAGATTCCTTTGCTGGTATAAAGTATATACTGCTTTTATCAAGGGTTCTGTTGCCACTAGAACAAAAAAAACATACAAAAACCTGAAGTAGTGCTCTTTAATATTCTGATTTTATATATACTTACGCACATACGCAGAGGAGCTCTAATTTCCATATGCAACTATCTACATTTAACTCCACAGGTACCAAAAAGTTTTAAAATAACCACTAGATAAACTTCTAACCATTGAAACACCACCTTCTTGTGCAGCTTTTGAAAGAGCCATAGAACAAATAGAGACCACAGAAAAGTGAAAACTTCAGACCTTGTTGCAAGTGCACAAGTTGCAACATAACTTAGAACCAGCAAAGTCCTGCTTTCCACTCAAAATAGACAACCCTCAAAAATGCAACAAAGATACAACCATGCTTTTTTGGCATAATTACAGGAGGTTGACTGTGATCTTATTTAATCTCTCATTTAGTAGCTTTTTTTTCCCCTATGTAAATTTACCCTTTTTTCATTTCTATTTTATTCTAAATAAATATTTGATTGTAATGTGTAATTTTTTTCTTTTGCCTTGTCTTTTAAAGAACACATACCCTGCCAGACCCTTAATCTCACTGTCAGACAGGTTGTAAAAACATCAGAGATGTATTTTTGGTATGTACCATTTTTTGCAGACACAATGAAGTTCAGAATTTCTAGAGCACCATAAAAAAAAAAAAAAAATAACAAGGAAGGAAGCTTTTCTCCTTCCACAGAATCTCACAATGGTTGAGGTAGGAAGGGACATCTGGAGGTCATCTGGTGCAACACCCCTGCTCAAACAGTACCAGCTGCATCTGGACACATCTGGCTGCCCAAGACCATATCCAAACAGCATCTGAACACCTCTAAGGATGGAGACTCCACAACCTCTCTAGGCAACACGCATCAGTGCTTGCTCAACCTGATGGTGAAAAAGAGCACTCCTTATGTTCAAACAACACCTCCTGTGTTTCACGTTGTGCCCATTGTCTCTTGTCTCTGGACACCACTGAAAAGAGCCTGGCTCCATCATCTTTGCACTCTGCCTTCAGGTATTTACATGCATTGATGAGATGCCTCCAGAGCCTTCGCTGGGTCAAAGAGTCCCAGCTCTTTCTACTGAAAAATTCCTTTCTTAAACACGTCCCACATCAATCACTGAACAGACGTGTCAAATAAGGTCTCATCTGAAACACAACTAAGTAGTGCCTGAAAAGAAAAAAAAAAAAAAGCCAAGCCAAACCAAGATACTGTACTGGACCTGCAAGTCCCAACTGGAAATATGTTTTTTCTTGGAAAAGGACTCAAATCAAATACCTTGGTAGCTGCTGTAGAATATTTTCCATCAGAACTACCTTGACATTTCATATCAACACATAACCATAATGGTCATCTGACAGTCTACCAGCTGCATTAATAATTTTAAAATAGGATTGGAATATTAATGTATCATGCATCTCTACATCCTAGTAATTCTTTTTTTCAGTGAAGGAAACTCATCTTCCCATTTATAAGAATAGCTTAAGATGTGAAAACAGGTACACAAGTGTATTAATACTTTGCCAACCAACAGTAAGAATCTAACAGCATTCCTAAAAATCAAGCAGTTTTCAATGCTATTTGCAGACATGTGACTATGAAATTCAGTTTACCTCTTTCGGTGAAATATATGATGATGTAGGAACTGAGGATATAGGATGAAGTGACCTGAAAACACTGGAATAACTCAAGCTCTTTGTCAGGGCTCAATTTTGCTTTTCAGACACTACTCTTATCTTACCTTTGTTTTGCTGTATCTGCATTAATCTCCAAGTCACACCAAGCAATCTGTTCACCTGCTTGCTATTCAGCTTGCTGCCGTCCTGAAGAGTATCTGTCACAAATTTCCTTATCATGTCCAGCCAACCAGAATCCATCTGAAGTGTTGCAGTGCTTGCTAGTGAAACCATTATGTCACACAAGGTTAAGTTCAGTAAAAGATGGTCTACGCTGTTTGAGGATGTCATACAGTACTTGTTGCTAAGTGGAAGGGTGGAAAAGAGAGAAGAGAGATAGTTCAAAAACATATATTCTGCCTTTTAACATATGTTAGTTTGGTACAAATTATACTATGTAGAAAAAAAATTGAAGTTTAAAAGCCAATATCCATTTTAAAAGTCTTTATATTTGACATCTGTGTACCTGAAAATTTCTGTTCTGCCACCAAAATGTCTATTTCCCATACTTAGAGTAGCAGCAATAACAAAAGCTCTAAATTCTATCTCTGTGGCTGGCTCTCCTGTTTTAACTACGTGTTGATGTAATTCAGCAGTCAGCTGAAGAAAGAACAGTTTAATTTGTACTGGAGGCAATTCAGATTACTTCCTATACAATACTTTTACAAAGAACAACCAAAACTTCTCCATTCAAAACAATGCTACTTTCCTATAGAAACTTCCCTACAGATCTTCAGGGATTATGCAATAAAAAGTTGCTTTTTTTCCAACATAAAAACCTTAATACTGGATAAAGCATGTAATTCACATTGTCTCACAAAATTAAAAGCTGTAATGTGAAACTGATTTTATTCTTACCCTTTGCATGAATCTTTCTTTTTGTGCTTTACTGTTTCTTGTAGAGAATAAGGAAAATGACGCATGAAGTAGTGCTTGAAGTCAACAAGGTAATTCATGCGAAGCCATAGTTCCTGTTAAAGAAAGCAAACAATAGACAGAAAACATGGTAGTAATTGAAAAACATCAATGAAATCATCTTCCAAAATTCATTACTGAAATCAATGAAAAACAGGAACTTCAGCTTCCATTGCAAGATCTTGTATGTATTTACTTTCAGATGTAAATGTGAAATCCTGTGCACGAATTTGAAGGTCCACAAAACAAGGGAAAAAAAACAGATCTGAGTCAAGGTTGAGTGACACCACTTAATCCAAGCTGACCAGTACATTTCCTTAACACGTATTAACATCAGTATAGACAATAATAAACCAAGTGAGTTACAGATGTGAACTGAAAGTGCTTTTATATCAGTTTATCAGGTTACTTAAAATCAGAGCGAACTCTGATTTAATTGCAGTGGCTGACCTGTGTTTTCCATAAAGATGTATTCTGACACTTGCTCTCATCTTTCCCCATCATTAGTGTACCTGTAGCTTAAAGCCCACTAACACAAAATATTCCCCAGTAGAAAGGCTATCCTTACAGAAAAAGGATATTTTTTAAAAGATTTAAAAATAGCTCTACTTTGTGGCTTAGCAGACACTAACATTCCACAAACTGTCCTGCAAACCTCATCACAATAAAAAGCCTGCACTGCCATCAAATTGCTCAGGCAGAATAATGTTTTTATTATTCAAGTATTAAGAACAGAGAATGACCATTACACTATTTCAAAGATTAATAGGTTTCCACTAGGCATATATCCGTACTAGTTTTCCAAAGTGTCTCCAACAACCAGTTGGGCCCATAAGCCTAAAGGCTATTAAAAGAGCAAAGCTTCCATTTCCATGCTGAGCTATTTGAATGTATTTTATATATAAAAGTGACTATAAAGGGAAAATACGATAAAACAGTTTATAATCTAAAATACAACATACTCCAAAAAAGCTGTATGGACATTAGATTTTTTTTCCCAAAAAACATCCTAAGCCTAAGGACATAATACAGCTGCATAGGTCTAAAACGGCTCACGTTTACACAGGGGCACTCCTTTCCTGTGACTGAAAAGCAGTCTCGCTCCGGCCAAGGGCAGCAGCCTGCAGTACCCTAAAGAAAAGCGCTAGGGGCATCAGGCTGCTGCAGGATTTACCTGGCCAACAGCCTGCTTTCTGCCTGCTTCCAAGAGACCTTCTAAAGATGAAAGGGTATCAGTGTCTTTTCTTGGGACACACTGAACCCATCCCTCAGGCTATGTTGGGGAAGTCTGGTCTAATGATTTCCGGTAATTATTCTATTGTGGAGATTTCTGTTTGGCAAAACAACAGAGCTGTCAAGACATTCCTTCCAACTACTCTCAATAGCCACAATGGAAAGAGAAGAGTGCTCTTCCTCTAGCTTGCAAAATCTTTGGAAAAGCAGCATAAGTTACCAAAACCTGCAATTGGCTTATCAGAGACAGACCAAATAATTAGGGCAAAAATACCAGTAAGACTTATGAAATACCCTTGTGGAAGTTTTGACTTGATGTCTTGTGATACTATCAATCATCACACAATAAAGTAGGTTGCACCAAGCACTTACAGGATCTCACACCACTGTTATCACTACCTTTCCAAGGGTTTAGGGTTTGTTAATTTCCACCTTCCCACTCCTATAAAATTTTTCAACACATGAAAACAAGGAACAAACAACTCCATGCCACTACACTTTGTTCAAATTTACATTCTAGAGGTTATAGGGGAGACAAAAATGCTCCTCTTCTCCAAAACCACTTTCAGTTTCAAAAGCTTTTGTGCCGCAGTTTGTCAAGAGGGATTCCTGGACACTGTCAGTGAACTCGTAGCTCAGTTCAACAAATTCTGGAAAAGAAACTTGAAAAAGTCCAAATGCAAATTCTACTTAAAAGCAAGGATTATTTTTCTCTTGGTATTCCCACTACTTAACCAAATCATCACTAGTTTCCCATCAAAACAAAATGAACTGTTATTACTATGCCACAGATGACTTCTTCCTTACCATTTTGTATGTTTCATCATGTCGCTTTGTGAGTTTCCACAATAAATGTATTATACTAAGCACTTGCTGCATAAGCTGCTGAGATTCTGATTCCAAAAGGTTTCCAAGAATGGGAGCTGATTGTGCAGGAGATGCTTCAATCCAGCACTCAATCAGTAAAGGAATTATTATCTCAATAAAACCTTTTAAGTTTTCAGCCGAGGACAGGCCTTTTTCTGCACTGTCCATTACACTTGCCAGAGACCTAAACACAAAAAAGAGAAAGAAAGATCACACCTGTAAAGACAGATTAAAAAAACACCACTTTCCTGTTTTCTGAATAACAGGAAAAATTACTTTTTTAAATACATTAAATGTTTGCTCACTTTCTTGCTAGATATTTCAGTAAGGAAAAAAAAAAAGGGAGTTCAAACCATCTACAACAAACCTGCTCCCGAGTCTCCCTGAAAGTTTGTGTGCTCCTGTAACAACTTCTTAAGATTTCAGTATTTCTTTCCCCACTGTTATATGTAAAGTCTATATATAAAGTGGAGAAATATGATTTGAATTATCGTATCACCTTCAACCAACAGAGAAGACTTCATTGTACTCAGCACCACAAAATACAAAAGCTTTGTGTTCTAAGCTCCTTGAAGCAAAATAATGAAAATGACTACAAAGTATTGTCAAATTCATGAGGTTTATTACAGTTAATAATTATCTCCAGCTATAATAAACATAGTGGTTTGTCATATTAATAGGACAAAAATATCATTCTGCTAAAACACAACTTTGGTTGCCACCTGATGTTTAACTATAACGCTCTGGAAAGCAAGTAGCTAGACAATTACTCGAGTTATCCGATTATGAAGTTAAACAAAAATTATCAAAAATTAAGAGCTACAGTTCAAATTTAAAGAATGTCTCCCATGAAACACAAAATCTCAAGGACTTCCCCTTCCCCCCCCCCCCCCAAGTACAACATACTTTGTTTCAAAAGAGATTATTAGCAAAAATGACCAAGTCCTTCTCCTGCATGAACTCAGGCAATTTGTATCCATTTTAAAAAGAAGGTTCTTTAAAGAAAGAAAACCTTGAATAACTTCTGCTAATTTTAAGCGATACATAAGCTTCTAAAAAGGATTCCAAATAACAAGAGCCCTTTAAAAAAAAAAAAAAAAGGGGGACACACAATTTCAACTGAGGATTTCTGACATTGCTTTATTTGGTTTTCCGTCAGCAGAGAATTACCATCATAATTCTACCTTTCTAAAACTGTAAGCTGAACCTCCTGTTAAACTCCTTTCTACTATTTCAGTGATGTTCTCCAAAAGATTTTTCTTTACACAAAGTTTACAGCCAAACTGGGATCTGCAAAACCATTCACTTTCTTTGCACAGATAGGCAGGAAAGTTCTGTTTAGAAATTTTTTCATTCCATATTATATTAAAGAGGTAAAGCAGGTTTTCCTGGTCATCCTGTCAATTTTCCAATTATCTAATTAGGTCTATCCTTCTATGAGGCTGCATTTCTCATGCTGTTGCAATCGCCAATAATATGCACATAATAGAAAATTTTACTCTGTCATTTCTCTCTGGTTGAAATCGGTATCTCAAGAAGTTTACTGAGCCAACACAAATAAAAATAATAAGAAATAAAAATATAAAAAGAAAGTGCGAGACAAACACAGGCTCTTTTTCAATGAGGGAGAGATGGGAGAAAGAATTTAGATCTCTAGCACGAAATAAAATGGGAAAGTGGAAACAGAACTGGTCCAAAGAAAAACATTCATTTTATCTTCAGTACCTACTACAACTATCAGGAATCTTAAAATTTTATAAAGCTTAGTATTAACTGTAGCAACTACTGTACCCAGTCAATGTAATTTGGGTTACTTGTCCTTTTTTTGTTGCTCTATGTACTCCTACACACTGCAGTAAAGACACCAGTTTCTTTTAGACTGTAAAGAGAGTTTAGGGCAAATGCTTCCAACTCAGACATTCAACTCCCAGTCATCTAAGACACAGCAGACAAATCCCATTTGCAGTTACAATCACGATGAATTCTAAAGCTTCACTGGACAAGCCAGTTGATACCAAGACCATAACCTCCCTGAAGCAGCTAGGCTGTCCTCTAAATACTATGCTACGACAGAACTACACATTCAGCTGAGATTCTGAAATACCAGTAATTAGCTGAAATAGTTCTGAAGCTGTAGCCTTATTTCTCTGAAAACAACACCTGATATTACAGCAGAGCTCTGGAATTCAAGCAATCTATTTCAGGAACATAAAACAAATTTCCCAATTAAACAATGAATGAAACATGAGAAGCTGACAACACAGACCTGAAGATTCCTACAAAAGTATAACACACACACACACCCCCAACCATTTCAGTACTTTTCTGAAACAAAGGATGGAAAAAGAAGGAAGACCCCATGACAAAAAGGATACTCTGCCAGCTGCCAAAAGCATTTGGGTAAGAATACTTCACACAGCTTGTATGTACCCCCGCAAAAGAAGTCCCCATCTCTCAAAGCAAGACTCCTCCAAATATTCAAGGTTAGCAACAAAAGGGGTAAATAAAATCCAGTTGCCAGTAACAGATGATGACAAAGCATTCTTGTAATCTCTCCAGTACACATTGGAGTAGCACAATATCCTCAGCAATACAGGTTCATTGTGTTCACCAAACTGGGAGAGTTTGATATCAGTTAGAGTGTTCATCTTTTTGTCACATATCTGTTATCACAGCTCTCAGAAACACTAAAAAACATATTACCTACACATTGGTATGAAATAATATTGAAAGGAGTTGCGAGATATTTATGCACCCTTTAAGATGTCATTTTTCTTTAAAATGTCAGTATTTTTATAAAGCAGGAACAAACAAAAGAAAACTGTGTAACACATCTGCCATTTGATACTAAGTGGAAACAGAAATTCAGCAAAGGGCAGTCAAGGAAGTGTAAAAGAAAATCGGGAAACAACTTTCTGCTGCTTAGAATACAAAAGGTCATTGGAAGTTAGTAAGTTTTTACTGCTCAAAGTCTAGGCCAGGTTACTGTCCTCCCTTTTTTTTGTATTCACTGCAGCAAAGAAACACTCAGCAGAGTAAATTAACTGCATTCTCCACTTCTATCTTATGCACAGGTCACTCCATAGACGTATTTATTCACTACGCTTTGTCTTCCATTTTGGCCTCTCAAGTCTTCTTTGATATTCTCTGCAGCTTCACTTTGTCCTTTCTCAGCAGAAGCTCTACCACTTTTCTTCAGCACCACTTCCAGTTCAAAAAATGACCTTGGTATCACCATATTTAAGTTGTGAAGGCTTTCCACTTTTCCACACCTGAAATGAGTTTGATGCAAAAAGCAGCAGAGTCAGCACATATTTTCTAATAATCTCTTAATTCACTGTATTAATTCACAAAGAGTAGGAACACACAACAATGAAGTTTTAAGGTTTGCATTGTTGAACCATCCAGCATTCCAAACTCAGAAGCTACACTTTTACTAAATATTAACACAGCAAACTTATTCTGAAAAATCCCTTTCTGTAATCATTAGGATATCACTGAGTGCCACCCCTCTCTGATGAAGTTGCAAGGTTAAAAAGATTCAGGAACTTGAAAAAAATTTAGCATATTATTAGTGGTGTTTGGAAGCTTATTCGTTAAAGAACAAAGGTAAAACTTACTTGCAGTATTAGAAATTAGGCCATCAATACAGACACACCACAATTAGTTACTTACGGTTTGGTCAACTATATTTATATTTTCTAGTTCTAATTTCTATCTGTATTATCTAATTATCTATACTTAGGACTTGACAATCTGTGCATGGATTTCTTTAAATAAAAACACACAGAGTTTGAGATTTTGCAAGTACTCAGAGCAGCATTACAGATGTTTTCCACCTACTGCACCCAGTAATTTCTGTCCTTGCATAACAGCCACAGCAGAGGCTTGGGAAAGGCCACAGTTGGAATTGGAAGAGACAGAATTCAACACCTTCAGGTTACTAGAAAAGACTTCAGTGGCAAATACAAAATCCACCACAGTAACTTCCACTCTTAGAATTTCACCAATATCCACAAAAACAAGCTGCATTGGCCCTTTGTGCAAAATTAATATACCAAAAATATGCACAAACACAATCAAATGAGAACATTTTAGTACCTTCTGCAGATGCCCCTTCTCTTTCCATTCTTCTGTTGTGCTGCCACCAGCTTGCTTTGCCAGTCTCGCCCTGGATTCTAGCAGTGTTTCCTTCTATTCTTCTGGCTCCTCCCCATGTTTGCCAATGCCTTTTTGAAAGTATTTATAACCACAAGCGGATCACGATGTTTCATCAAAATCTAGCTCCTCAGAAAAGCGGAATCCAATTCAGGTGACACCGGATGTAAAGTTTATTTTCCTAGACCTTGGGCACAATGCATCTTCAGGTATTACAGGGTATGGTATATCACACACTGCATATCATTCAGGGCACAATACAAGAATCCTCTGAAACATGGTGGTCCACAATTGTCTGCTTCTGACTGCAGAGATGAAGTCCATAGGACAGTTCTGTGCTCAGCACTGAATACCTCCCCCTGCCTCAAGAGGGCTTCGCTGGTCTAATTTCTAACTACAGTTTTGCCTGTAGTAGATATTGTTGGCTGTGATTAAACCCTTACGCGATGTTAACAACCACTTCTATGAGAGTAAGTTGCAAATTCTACTTAGCTTAATGTATATTTCCTATAAGTAATATGCTAGCTAACAAGAGAAAGCCTAGGACAGTGCGAATGGAATGGTTGTGTGTCTCTGTGAAGAGATTAAAAGCATCTGTTAATTCAGGCCAATAGAGAACCCCTCTTCTGCACTTCATTTATTCAAAGATACAAGATGGACACAGTAATGGATTAACGGGTGCATTTTACACCTTTTTTGGCCACTACCTGAATAACTCTGTTACACCAATTATTCATTCTCCCCCAGCAGTAAAACAAGGATTAGAAGTGCTGTGAAACAGCTGAACAGTTTCTACATTTCAAGTTGTCATATTCCAGGTTTCCTACCAGGAGGTATGCAACGTCTACAGTAATGCATATCCATGAGGATGCCAATGTTTAACAAGTACCATAAAGTGGGGTGGGAGATTCCCCTCTTGTTTGAGGAGGGGGTGAATCAGAAAAGAAGATAAATAAAGGTGGTAAAGATGGTTGGTTATTTCTCCCTTAACCCCAACCTCACACAAACCTTTCTGTGACTAAGCACACTACACTTTCTTCTGTATTCATCAGTGTATCTCAGATGAGACATCTTTATCCACAGTAAAGATACAAACCAGTGAATTGATTAACAATATCTAGAACTTGAAACTCCGCAAAACTTCATCAGCCAGACACATCTTATCAGGCTGTCCTTTTTAAAAGACACCGTATTCAAAGAAAATAGACTCCTAAACTTATGGTAAGCTTTTGAAGGTAAAAGCACAAAATTTCAGTAAGATTCATTATCACAGTATAATGTATATCAAGCTTACATTTAAAGTAATTTGCCTGCTTGCCCCAGATCTATAGTAACAACCTGTAGTCATCAGTTCACATCCAAAAAAATATGCTAGAGTTGGTCTTTCAAAATTATGAATAGCATAAAATAAAGTTTTTGTCTGATAACAGGAAAGTTCATGACATAGACATAGCACAACTACCTGCTGAGTATTTCCATATTTTGAAGCCACTGCAGTAAGACTGCACATTACACTAAATGCCCTAAAATACAGCTAAGGGATAATACCACAATAAAAATTAGTTGTTTTCAACAGCAACAAACCACAGTTTAACACTGTGTTCATAGTGTTGACATAAATTCCCATATTAATTAATGTTTTCTCACCTCAGTCTAAATGATGAGTTGATCTTTGGTCGTAAGCCACCATTTTCAAACAGTTGTATATGTTGCTGATTATTTGCATGGACCTTCCAACTTATACATATTGGGTTCCTCACAGAATGAGGGCTATCCTTTTGTTCTTGAAGCCCTTCATCCTCTGTTTCACTGGATCCATCTACCACTGCTTGGAGAAACTTCTTGAGCCTGGTAAGTACGTTCAACCTCCACTGCTGAGAAGTTACTCTGCGATTTGGGTTGACAGAGAGCATCCAGGAAAGTTTCTCTCTGCTTTTCAGTCTTTTTGACAGTTGCTGGTGAGAAATAAGCTCTACAAAATTCTTCAACAATATAATGCTGCGGTCTGTGAGAAGAGCTGGGTATGCTTCCAATAAAACGTCCAAGACTTTCAACGAATCTTCCTGAATCCCCTCACTGATATGAGTCATGGCACTGGAGAGATGGGCACTTACCAAAGGGAAAAATGGAGCAATCTGTTCTGCTCTTATTTTTGAAGCCAAGAATTGCAGCAGGTGAACAGCTGCTCCTCTGACACCAGAATCTTTATCTGTAAACACAGCTGCCACCTCACTTATTATATTTGAAAGGTGTGCATCAATTACAAACGGATACTGAGACAGAAGATCTTTGAGCCCAAGAAGTGCATTATGCTTAACCCCAGGACTATAGTGATGCATCTGTGAAAGCAGATCCTACAAGGAAAGAAACATATGTACTTGTCATCATTATTACTTTAAGCTTGCTAAACTTCCCCACCTATATCCAGTGTGTTTTTCTTAAACACTCAGAAATATAGCACCTATTCTTATGATGTACTGCTGCTCATAAAAACATAATATGTTCATAACAAATATAGTATCAGTTTAAAGCATAACAATGAACAAATCATCAAAATTCAATGACAGAAAAACCAAGATACAATGACTAGTCCTTCAGGTAACTAGATACTCCTAATTTTTAAGTTTATGCACAACCCTACTGATTTAACTGAGGGATGACCAAAAGTAAGTCCTCTCACACTCAAAAGCAGAACTATGAAAATCTTAGGCTCAACTGCTTTCTTCAGTTCAAGCAGAGAGCTGCAAGAGATAGAAGACGATGCAAAGGAAAGCAAGCAGAACCACCACACAAAGAAATACAAGATTTTTAAAAATCATCTTAGGAAGCCTCCTTTTTAAAACCCTGTCCTTAAGTAATAATCCAAGACTTTCAAAAACCGAACATTAATTCTAGATACTGAAATCAGTGTGTGACTTCAGTTTTTGCACTGCTGAAAACCTTTCCCTTGAATTATATGCTGGTCCAGCAATTTGAGCCAGTAAATTAATGGGTGGTCTTACTGTCAAGGACAAAGAAGTTGTATTTGGATACTCTGATGGGTTTCTTTAAGGTGGTTCCTTTGGGGCTTCTGTATCTTTTTTCTTAAACTCTACTAAACACAGTAAATGTAAATAAACGACAAGTCATTTCAGAATGTAATGTCACAGCATACCTTTATGTTAAGTTTCCTGTTTTGTGTAGGAAGCACTCCATCCTCTCTAAGCTGCTCAGGAATTTGTATGGCCTTTGTTTTGAAGGTAGTATCAGTTGCATTCTCTAGTTTAGGCTTTTTTTTTCCAACTTTTAATTTTACTTTCTGGAAATCTTCTTGATGTTTCCTTTTTTTAGTCATTCTGACTCTCTGCAAAAAGATATTCAGACTTTAAATTTTGTTAAATACACTACAAACATTTTTTTTTGCACCAAAGAGTAGCAACTTCCTAATGAAGGCTACTGGGTTTATGTTTTTTCCTATGTATGAACTAGTGTTTGCTGTTGAGACAAGATGCTAAGCTAAACAGAATGCAGACTGATCCAGTACAGCTGTTCTGCTAGTGTCCAGGAAACATTCTGCTGCTCCTTTCGTTGTCTTTGCCCCGAGAATAACTTTACTTAGAAAGATCACTTAAGTATCTGCATCTTCCACTGCTTTAGTAGAATAAGTTGCTGTGTTTGTTTGTAAAACGTTCCTGCCAATAAAGCAACCTTTTATATAGCTGACTCTTGTCAAGCCAACAAAAAAGCTCAGCAAACTGTTTCATTTAATTTGTACGCTGTTTAGTTCACTGGTTTTCACTGGGGTAGAAGTGACAGTTTGCTTTCACTTCGAGGGATGTTTAGCACACTTGGAATCAACTGCCCCAGGGATGGATACCATCCTGGCTTTAGCTGGGATAGGTAATTTTCCTCCTAATAGCTGCTGTGTTTTGCATTTAGTATGAGAATAATGTTGGTAGTGCATAGACATTATGAAGCAAAAACTAAAACAATATATTAAGTCAAGGACTTTTTCAGCTTCCTATGGAAGCTGAGATGCAGCATAGACTAGACAAGCTGGCCAAAAGAATATTCCACACCACAAACATCATGCTGGCTGTAAAAGAAGGGGTTGGCCAGGGGGGTGGGAATTGCTCGCTCCCCTGAACAAGGATAGGGGAGAGAAATTGGGAGAGTAAAAGCAAGGAAAAAACTGATGGGTTGAGATAAAGACAATTTAATAGGCAAGGCAAAGGCCACGGACACAAGTGAAACAAGGAATTCGTTTACTCCATCCTATCAGCAGACTGGTGTTCAGCCATTTCCAGGAAAGCAGGGTTCCATCACACCTAACTGTTACTTGGAAAGACAAACACTGTAACGCCAAACATCCCCACCTTCCTTCTTCTTCCCCCAGCTTTATATGCCGAGTATGATTTCATATGGTATGGAATATCCCTTTGGTCAGTTGGGGTAGGCTGTGCCCCTTCCCAATTTTATGTGCCCCCCAACCCACTCACTGGTGGGGTAGTCTGAGGAACAGAAAAGGCCTTGACTCTAAGTGATGCTCAGGGATAACTGAAACATCTCTGTGTTATCAACACTGTTTCCAGCACAAATCCAAAACACAGCCCCATAATAGCTGCTATGAAGAAAATTATCCCAATCAATGTACCAACTTGATCATTAATAGAATGCAGTCTGCACAGGCAAAATAATGAGTTTAATCAGGCCTTCACTGGTAACAGCAATATGCAAAAATCTGAGAAAACTTCCACCACATACTGAAAAGTCTGGTCTGTGCATTTAAAAATAGCTGGAAAGAATGAGGAGGGGTAAAAAAAAAAAAAAGGTTAAATAGGCCCATATAAAGTAAAAAGAGAAATTAAGTCATATTTAATTAGAGATAAGAAATAAGGTAGTATGAGTAGCTATACTTACAAGTCAGTAATACAGACATACTCAAATACCTGTACAATAACCAAAACAAACTAAACCCCAACTCTTCAGTTTCTGAATGACCTTTGATGTATCTATGTATCTGTACTGGTAAAAGCACACTTAATTCTACCAGATTTAAAAAAAAAAAAAAACAAAAAACTGTGGTGTAGTGTTTGTGGGTTTGTTTTTTTTTTAGTGGGTTTTTTATTAATCTACCTTCCCCTGATCTCTGGCTGCAGAGGGGAAGGGGGAGACGAGCATAAAGCCACTACCATGTTGGCGTTTATCATCTCACAATTTTCTAATGATAAGAGCTGATTTATAGAGCTGGAAATCTGAATACTTCCAGATGTCACTGTATGCAGTATTTATATCCAGCTTTAAGGGTCTATGTTGTCAAGTACATAAATTTATTGTTTATTCTTAATATCTGAACTATACAAAAAACACTGCAAACACAACATTCAAATTCTAAAGATTCTAAATAAAATACAGCTGACTAAACCCAGAAACTTCTATATAAAATATCCAGTGATTATTTTATGGTAGATACGACCACCAACACTCGAGAAAACAGAATCCTACAGCTGACTTTCCTAGTGGATTTCAACCTATAAATCTGTGTTGTATTACAGTATGTCATATATGCATCATAAGGAAAATTATTAAGGAATGCTTTAATCCCCATTTGCATTTTCTATTCCTTTAAAACAATATAACTGATTGCAGAAACATTTGACTGCAACTTAATTTCTGCTTTTCACATGGTAACTGAACATTGCTATACACAAGACCATTTAACTGAAGTGTAATTTTAGCGGGAGTAACATATTGACTGAAAAAGCTTTAGAAAAGCTTGGGGTTTGGTGCCAAAACAAAAAGGTCCTTTAGTGTCTAACAACTACGATTTTATAAGCTTTTGATTTTTACCATATGTATCTTTTAGGAAAGAACTACAAGAAGATTTTCACTGATGAAAGTCATACAGAAATAGCTAGAAGCTTTTGACATGACTGTTATTTCTTCCACTTACCAAGCTTGCTTTAACAGAGATATTTATGAACACTCACTCTACAAGATGAAATGTTTGGCTTCCAATTTGCGTTAAAAACTTTACAATACAGGTATGCACTCACCTGACCAAAATCAATTAAGTTCTTTTAAAGGAGAAGGCTTATAAAGCATACTTTCTCCTACTAAAACAAAGCCACATGGTTTATCTTGCACCGTGTATTTTGGAAATAATTTATTGGAAATCTAAACATACCAATTTCCAATTCACATGTACAACACAAAATCAGAGATAAAATGGTTACAAAACCAAAGCCATGAAGACACCGTAGTGTCTACATCACACAACATTAAGAAAAATTGTATAGAGCTTATGAAGTTATGCAAATATTTTCACGAAACTCCTTACTGAAAAAACTGTTTGCCTTTTGAACCACATTTTCATTTGGCCCTCCTCCAACAGGACTGCGCTAAGTACACCTAACAGTTTCTGCACTAATATAGTTCTATAATCTGAAACGTTAAAATAACCTCAAATCAATACTAGCTTCCTTTAACATAAAGTTGTACGCAGCACTTTTCAGAAACTGCTTCGAAGTGCCATCCTTGCATCAGGCTTAGGGAAAGAAGAGGGGAGCCAAAAGGAGCACTTGCTTCACCTGTAATTTGCTTCCTCGAAGCTTTGAGGTAGTATCCTCAGGGAATCTCGCTACCGGCGTATTTACAAGCTCAAGCGATCAAGAAAATCCTGAGGAACCGGAAGGCAAGGTACGTGCCCTGACTTCTTCTCATCTAATAAAGATTTCCACCTGGGCGATCTCTCTCCCAGGAAAGGGCAGTACTTACTCGCAATTAACTCTCAGAGGCTCCCGCGCTGGACAGCACATCCCCAGTCACCACAAAACCCCATCACCACAGACCGCCCCACGCCGCAAACGCCGTACCAAAGCCAAAGCGCTGCCCAGACGGAGGCGGCGACTCTTCCCACAGGTCTAGGCCGTTAAACAACCGTCCTCAGCGTCCCGGGACATCTTGCCGCTTCTTCCCCAAGAGTCGCACCGTTCCAGTCCCTCTACGAGGCGTTTAAATAAAGCGCGTTAGTGCCCGCCCGCTGTCGGGGCTCCCGGCGGGGAGGCCGCGAGTTCGGCTCCCCGGAGACCCCTCGGCCGCCCTGGAAAAGAGCCGGGGCTCCGCCGGCGAAGCGGGAGCTGCCGCTGAAGGAAGCCACCCGTAGCGAGGGAGGTGAGGTGGGGAAGGGGCGGCGGACAACGCCCGCGGCCCGGGCGAGGGGAGGCCGGCGGTATCCCGGGACCGCTCACGCTTTCCCGCCGCCCTGCGCAGGAGCGTGCGGGAAGGGGGTGGGTGGGTCACACAAAAGGCGGCCGTTACTGCAGGGCAGGACGAACCGGCCGGAGACACCCCCAGGCCGGCCTGGGCCGGTTGCCGTCTCCTCCTCCTCCTCCTCCCCCTCCCGCCCGGCAACGGCGGCGGCAACGGCCGAGCCCCGTGCGCGGCCACTCACCAACCACGCGGCAGCGCGAGCCCCCTTCCGCCCCCGAAAACCTGCCCGGAAACGGCCACCCACGTGAGCAGCCGCAACCAGCGAGCGCGCCCGCCCCCCCCGCCTCCCTCAACCACCACCAGCCGCCGGAAGGAGAGCGCTTCCGGCCCGCTCCGCCGGGGCCGGCGCGATGGCGCCACCTGCAGGGGCGGCGGGGGAAGGGAGCGGTAACGAGCGCGGAGAAGTTTGCAGCTGCGGGAGAATTGTGAAGAGGTTTGTATTCGTTCCCCCGGAGCGGTGCGGTCTCTAGTGCTGTTCTGATAAAGGAGATACGGGAAGTTTGCCCCGTTTCTATGTAAAAATCACAGAATGGTTTGGGTTAGAAGGGACTTTAAAGATCATCGAGTTCCAAGCCCCTGCTGTGGGCAGGGACACCTCTCACTAGACCAGGCTGCTCAAAGCCCCTTGAACACTTTCCAGGACGGGGCATCCATAACTTCTCTGAGCAACCCGTTCCACTGTCTTACCACCATCATGATAAACATTTTTTTTTCCTAATATGTATATCTTCCCTCTTCCCAGTTGAAGCCATTACCTCTCATCCTATCACTACATGCCTTTATAACACGTTTTTCTCCAGCTTTCTTGTAAGCCACCTTCAAATAGTGGTAGGCTACTATAAGGTCTTCTCCAAGATGAACAACCCCAACCCTCTCATCCTGTCCTTATAGGAGAGGTGCTCCAGTCCTCTGAGCATCTTTGTGGATTTTCTTCATGGACAAAACAATCTGTTAAAGAAGGAAAGGCAAACGATCTTCAGTTTTTGTACATACAGTAGAGAAGTTTGTTGTTGAACAGGCGGGCAGTGACAGCTGCAGTTTTTTTCCTTACACCAGCATCATAAGACATCAGAGATACACTTTGGAGCCTAACGAAGTTTCTAGATGGAGAGATGCTTTTGGGGGTTCAAATGGTTGTGAGAAGAAGGTGACCTCCAGGTCTCGCCCTGTCCCTCGCAGGCCCTGTCAGGAGGTCCTGCCTCAACACATCAGCTAGGAGAAAAACTCAGTCAGGTCACAGAAGTAATTACACTGCACTGGTTTGTTGTGAAGCCACATGGATGACTGCTGAAAGTTCAACAGCGTTGTGTCATTTTAATTATTGGAATGAGATGTCTAGGCTCAGGCTTCTCACTTGGAGTAACAGGATCGCCTTCATGCTCTCTTGGAGCTCAGCTACATTAGCTCTTGATTTGTATCTCATTTCCTCCAACAAGAATGCATGAATAATAACAAATACCAAGACCTGTGTTGATAGACCTGGAAAACATTTAAAACGAGATCATAATTTTGGTGAAGGCAACTCAGAGTCAGCAGTAGTATTTCAGGTTTCACATGCAATATCAGACCATTTGGCACACTGTGTAATCATATTGACAGCACGGGGCTTGCTGCTTCAAAAGGGGTAACAAATTCCTAAAACAGATGGACAGAGCCCAATCCTAGAAGACATAGGAAGCAACACAAGAGGAGGATATTTCCATACCTGCCCAGAACAGAGATTATGACAACTACCATCAGACAGTAACTCTTCTGTTGCACATTCAGAGCTCTTCATTTCCTCTTCAGTCACCTGGGTAAACCCTTCTCCTTTCCACTCTCTGCCTTCTAGGCATACCAGTTCCACTTTTTTTTTTTTTTTAATAATTAGAGATTGATTCCTGTTGCTTAAGCTTTAATTCTATTAATTCTTCAGTTACCCTAGATGTCTGGTTTGCTGTTACTGTGAGGAAAAAAACCAAAGTGTATAATATCGAATACAGTCGGCAGCATTGTTTAAGCATCATTAGGAAAGAAAATGTCTTTTTTCCTTACTTTGCAATGGTGGCATGAGACAGTATCCTTAAAAACTGTTTTGGAACAAACACCATTTTGCATTAATACAAGAATATACCAAGCCATCACAAAACACAGGCAGATGCAAGATGAAAATAATATAATTCTTTTCCAGTTTCTGTTTGCACCAGAAAAAAAAAGTTTTAAGCGGAAAAAAACCCTGTATAACTGAACAGATGATGCTAGACCATGTTCTCAAAAAACATTTCCAGAAGCATATGCTTTATGATTTTTGTGCAGTTCGGTTTCCTCAGATGTCTTTGGGAAGTTCAGCAGCACTCTGCAGCATACCATTCAAACCATTTTGTATCGGTGTGCTATAAATTCAGAGGTCTGTTCATTTCCAGCATGGCCCTCCTGCACCCAAGGGAAAAAAATACTCATATCCAAGTAATTTCAACTTAATTGTACCTTTATTTACATGAGAAATGGTTCCACAGTAAGAGAAGATACGAAGCTGTCCCAGAGATTGACATTTACAACAGCTGAACATTCTGAGTTTTTTATTTTAATTAATATAATGGTCACCACTTTGAAAACAAATAAGCAAACAAAATGATGTTTCTATTTTTATTTTCTCTGTTACAGGAACAGAATTCAGAATTTCACATCAACTAAAAGATGTCAAGTTCATCTTCACTAAGCGTACACTAACATTGTCCCTATTATAGAGTAAACGAACTGTAAAGAGCTCTAGTTCCATCTCTGCTTCTGACAAGAATATATTTAGACACATTGTAAAAATTCTTCACAATTTCTTCACAGTAGGAGTTTGTGTTTTAATTTCTCTAACTGTCATTGAACTGTTTTCATTCCTGTGTCTGTTCATAGAACAAAACTAACCAATTTTGTTGCTGCTTTCTTTGTTACCTTATTTTTATGGCATCTTGCATCCCATGATATGAAGATATGAAACCATCAGGATGAGGATTCTCAATTCCATCCAGATCACCAAAAAAAACAGAAGTTAGCATTAAAAGGTTCATTTACCATCTGGTCCCAGTATGTCTATATTATACCAGCACTTGGCTGTAAAGCTGAAAAGCTTTAATTAGAACCACGGAATGCTACCCAACATCACAAGCAAGAAGCAAATTTTAATTACACAATTTTTTAATTATTTTTTTTCCCCAAGCACACTAACTTGTAACCATCCAAAACATTTTTCATCATCCTGTGAAAATAGTAGTCATTAATATATTGACCTTACATTCAGTCAAAACCACAACTACTTTAGTTGGAAAAAAGTTCACGTTAAAATGACAGTATAAGCCAGCTTTCATTTCATTCTCATACTGGTGGGATAAGGGAAGACAAAAAGATCCTTTCATTACCACATCAGTACCTCCTAACTGTAGTCTGGTTAGATCTCTTGGGACATATCTCCAAATTTGCAAGCATA
>VXBJ01000259.1:47208-65945 GCA_013400055.1 Nycticryphes semicollaris
AAAAAAAAAAAAAAAAAAAAGTCCAGAGATCTATTATGTGCACTAATTGTAACTAAACAGCAATCATTATTATTACAGTTATTCTAGATTCTTGCTCTAATTAAATTGTGCATGCCTGCATGAAACATGTACGTGTGTTTTCATGACAATT
This sequence comes from Nycticryphes semicollaris, assembly GCA_013400055.1. NCBI lineage: Eukaryota > Metazoa > Chordata > Aves > Charadriiformes > Rostratulidae > Nycticryphes > Nycticryphes semicollaris. The sequence continues at coordinate 47,360 of VXBJ01000259.1, forward strand.
AGGAAAAAACCTCGTTCTTAATAGTTTTGCTTCATAACTTGTATCTAATTTATTGTCAATAATATTATTAATTTGAATTAGCAAAAGCAAACACCATTGCCAAGCATATATGAAAGTAGTTATTTCCACAAGTATTTGTAACTGGAGCAACACATTAATGTAAAAATATTCACCTCAACTTCCTTGTTGTTTTCCTGCAATTCCTTATTTGTCTCACACCTTAAGACAGAATAAACAAACAAATAAACCAGTATACAGTTGGTTGATCTATCAAAATATGTAGCCAGTCAATAACTCATTATCAGTTTAAATTCCTGACACACTACTACTACAGTAGTTCTGCTATATTCTAAAAGGTCATATATTACATTTCCTTGCAGAAATCCCAGTGGTCTCAGATATCATCATAAAAATTACTTATGAGGGTTTTTTTTTTTTAGTGTCATTGGCTAGTATGTAAGTTCTAAAACCCAGAATTAAGAAAAGAGTTTGACATTTGTAGGAAAAGCTGTAAGCTTTTTCTATGCATTACAGAAAGACAAGGCCCCTAATGTCAGTAAGATTTTTTTTTATCAGCACCTCACAAACTTGCCTTTACAAAAATTCAGCTATAAACAGTATTTTACAATGTAGTGACAGAGATACTGGGCATACAAAGTTCCACATGGCTAAAAGTTACTAAGCTCTATTTGCACTGTTCTGCCACTACAGCTGCTCTAAGATACATTCCATCTCTTTGCAAGCCCAGGAACCAGGGCTGGGAGTGCCTCTTTTTTTAAAATTAACAAAAAACAAATGACTGTCAAGCCAAAGCCCTCCTCTTTCTTGAAATCTTTCTCAGGAATCAAAAGTGTAATAAAAGTAGATGATATCTTTACTTTTTAAAAAAAAAATAATAATGAACTCAAAATCATTTACATCTTCGGATGACTGCAGAACTGTGCAAAAACTACAAAGAAATGAGGAGTAATAGAAATTCTCAGCTTGATACTGCAGAATCATCATTTGCAATGATCATTATCACTTGTGATCATCATCACAATCACGTGGAAACATCATTTGACTGCTTGCCATCAATGAGAATCTGATCTTATTCAAGTAAGTTGAGTTCACATCTCTCAGAAGTCTCACAAAAATAAGCAGTAAAGGAATAAGCTGAAGTCCTACTTTAGAAACTTAACTTCTAAGTCAGTCTCTTTCTGAGGCACCTGGCTGCTCATAGTTATCCAGTTATCTCTCCATAGTTATCCATAGTTATCTCTCTGAACAACTGGATTAAAAGAACAACATTAAGTGATTTTCCAAAGGACGCTGTTCTTAAAGCACAGGACTGCACAATGAGGATCAGTATCAGGTAGAAATAAACAGCATTTCCAGATGTGGAAATAGATGTGGAATTAGTTCCCTATTTTTGCCATTTTCACAAAGTAGTTCACTCTCCAAATTAAGAAGTGTTACAGTTACTTGAAAGCCAGACAACTTAACACAAAGATTCATAAACCTGGACTTTAATCTGGTTCCAATTAGTCTTTCTCCTTAATGATTGCCCCACAGAGAGGCAATATTCATGGAAAAAGACATTTCAGGAGCAAGAAAACTATTCTTAGTAAACAAGCAAAAGGTACTAGTCATCTGTGTCTAAGAGAAATACTACTGGTTTAAAGTTAAAAAAACATTCCAAATGAATGTGATTAGAGCAAAACCAGAGAACTAACTGTTGGAACAAAAGTCTTATGTTTGGGTTGACATATGTATATCCCGTATCAAATGCTTTCCTGTGGTTCCTGGTGTTGCACAAAGATGACTGATGTTGGAGATATCCCCCTGACACAAAGGCTGATAGTTCAAACTGAACTTAACAATACTGTTATTAATAAAGATGTTTACAAACAGCAAGCACAGTTTTACCATTTTAGAACCTAACACAATACTTCTTATTGTTCCTCCATGAAATCTTTTGTAAAGACAAACCCCAATTGTTACAGCTACTTACTGATTGACTTTTCCTGCTAAAATCAGTTCATATCAGTTCGCCCTGACTGATTGCCATGAACCCGTAACAGAAGGTTTTTTTAAATCATGAGGGAACATTTTTTTTGAAGATGTAATACATGAGGGATTATGCCTTAAGGGTAACACAGCTAAATATAAAAACTGCTTGCATCAAGAGCAAAATGTGAGGTCACTTAACACACACCACATTTCCTGCTGATGAGTTTACAGCTGAGCACAATTTCAGAAGACAAGCTTATCATAGCATGCCTTTCTTTTTCACAGCATACCCTATGCACAGCAGGTGTAGACAGTTATCATCTACAACATTTTCCTTTGAGTAAATTTAAAGGGGTTTGAGGGTGGTGAATTTTCTTTGTTTGTTTTACTTTTCTGAATTGTTGCCTTTGCTGCCTTCTTCAGTCTTGTTGCTTCTGCTGCTTTCATTAGTCTTACTAGGTTCAGCCTTGTCATCTGCTTTTTCCTGCTCTTTCTGACTTTTTTCCTGCCCATCTTGAACATTCTTTTCATCTAAAACAATAAAATAAGTATATTTAGTAATGAGTTTCTGATATTATAAAGTATACTTTGCTTGATTTTTTTTAAATATAACGACAATAAAACCTGAACGTGTATATAAGGTATCTTGTGAAAAAAAATAAAATAAAAACTGTACCCAAAAATCAAAGATTTTTAGATGAAGCACAAGTTTGTATTTCTGATCAGAAATATTCTGAATGAGAATAATTACAATGCATTTAGACAGAACCCTAATATCACCTTTGACATTAAGTCTACAACCAAGCAGCAATTTCTAATGTTTCTTCAGTTACATAGTGCTCACTGGTTTTTAGATTTAATTCTGGTTTTGTTTTCACAAAAATAAGCAATGGTCAAGTATTTTAGATGTTGTTAGAAAGAAATGAAAAATCTACACCAATCTATTTCCTTTTTATTCTTGTGTTCTAAACAAAGCCTGTCAGTCAGCTGATCCCTTTTTTTCCTGATACCAAAGAATACCTTATATGCCCAAAAAGAGTCTGTGCCCCTTGCCCCAAAAATACACACAGTAAAAACTTCTAATTATTAATCTTGTCTAGTTTCTGTCCTAAGTATCCAGTGACACTAGGTCAAACAGGACAGGTTTTTTTGCAAACACTAGGATTATCTTTCCTTTGCCAGAGACCCCAAGCCCATTCACACAGTGTGCAAATTCATCACCAATAAGCATAACATAACCATAAAAGCTATAAACAGGCACATACAAAGTAAATAATTCATGCATTGGTGAAACTTAAAAAAAAATTTAAAAATATTCTCTCTTACTTTGAATAGGGTCTGACGTTTTCCCATCTTTATTTTCAGAATCTGTTTTTTCATCATTACTAAGTGATGTATCCACATGCTGAATTTTAGCTTTTGAAGGGCTGTCATCTGCATTAGGATCTAAACAAACATGCTTGAAATGTAGCACAATGGACATTATCTTGATGGAGGAGGGTTCTAAAATTGCACTTCAGTTTCAACTAGCTCTGTCTCTGTGCACTATTAGTTACAAACATTAAGAATAATTTTATAATCATCATTATATGAAAGCATAATAAATATGAACCACAAATTAACAACAAAATGTTAAGCATATTATACCCTGGTTATAATTACATGCATAGATCTTTTAAAATATGAAAATATTATAAATACAGTAGAATGCCACATAGTCACATGCAAAATTAGATAGATTAACAAACAGGTTACAGTCAAGAAACCTAATTTGAATAGGATTCCACTTATTTCAAAGCACTTTCCTAGATTCAAAAATGGGTATCTTTCCTCTTCAGAGTATGAGGCACTGCTAATACAGATCAATTTTTAGCCATTTTCTAAAGTGACGTGCAATGGTACTCTCTGTCCCTCTGGGTGACATTGTACTACAATGAGTTTTGAAAGATGAAACTGAGTGGAGAAACCTCACAGATACCACATTCCTACAATTTTGTATCACTGACTAGTAAAAACAAGTTTTCTTCCACAGATAAGAGCTATAGCTGTGCTTTAAGAATTCTGTCTGGCTTTCTGGACTGCAAGTTACACACATGGGTGGAGCTCCAATCTGCTCCTTTTGCCCAGTTCACCAGAATGCTTGTGAGTAGTCGGCGCTGCAGAGACTAAAGCAGTTACCAGGTGAAAAGAAATCACAGGTAAAGGATCCTGGGAAGCGAGGGGGACAGGGGTGGAAAGAGGGAAAGAGAACAAAGCCATATAAAACAGGTCTCTAGTTATGTCGCCCATGGAGACACTTCATCACCCACCAAATTTTCAATATAAACCATACAAAATGCAGCTTTGTACATACACTCTACAATTACTGATTTACTTTTTTCAATTTGCCCTTACATCAAGATGATTTAGGTCAAAGGGAGTTTACCCAAATTAGAAATATACACTTTACATCTCACTCAACACACTTACATTCTTGCCATCTCCTCCTCATTACTGGAGCACCTCTGACAACCTAAAAATGAAACCCATTTGTGTTAGCTATTTTATGGATACAATTATTTAATAGGTATTTCAACAGAGCAAAATACTTAATTTTTTAAGGATATATGACCAGTAGTGTTAAACACATACGTGTAAATCCCTGAATTCAAAATCAGTAAGTCAGTTACCTGGACACTCACTCACCACAATTACATTTTTGTTAGAGCTAAAAAACTAATCAAATAGCTGGTTTCAGAAAATAGCAGCAAAATTAAACCAGGCAATGCACACTCTATTTAAAAGTTCCTTAAATCGAGAATGAATTTGCTATAGGTATAGTGAAACTTCCTAGAACAATACGTTCTACAAAACATATATATTCTATATCCATGAACATAAATATCAAGTAAAGTACACAGTCTTGAGTCAAGAAGAAATCTGAATTAAGTAGGTCAAAAGAATGAATTTCATAATCTGAACTCTTTCACTTCTAGAGCATTCATTTTAGAAGAAAGTCTTGAACACCCAAAATTTCCATACTTTTTTTTTTTTTAGTCAAAGAGTAGGATCAGTTCAGGTTCTCATGCTTCAGCCTAGTATCACACAGAAAGAAACATGGGTCTTTTTTCAGATAGGCAGAAACTTAAACACGGTAACATTGTGAACTCCACTTTGAAATCAGACTTCGCTTATGCACATTAAGTAGCACCAGCAAGAGAACTTGCCAAGAAACAGTGCTTTAACAAGCAGGATGTTCACAGGCATTGAAATTGGTGGAGAAAGCAAATTTAATGTATACCATAAAAAACACTAAGCAGCCAAGTAAGCTTGTCATGAATCAAAGTGATAAGGTACACCTCAAGAAGAAACTTTGCTAATATCCTGCCCAGATAAGATGGTAAACATTTCTAAATACTGTTGTGGTACGAACATCAACAGAAACCAATATGAAGATATGTTTATAAGAACATGCAGCTCCCCAAGAATTTAAGCTTATGGTGCTCCTGTGCATCGGTGAGAACCCCATATCCCACAATTCCCTCTGTACTACCAGAATTTTTACCTGGCTCCTCTGAGAATTGCCACATGGTGCTAACAAAGCAGAAACTAATTCAGAAAAGTCATAAAGGTAGTCTCCTAGCAACAATGAAATAAATTAATTTACACACAAACACACACCCCCAGATGGGAGTTGATTAAATATTAATACAGGTATTTTGTATTATTTTTGCATTCTAGAATCATATTTATGTAGACTCATGTAGCACGAGTTTTATTTCAAACAAGAGAAATACTTATGATGGGAGCAACCAATGGGAAACTGTGTCCAGAATAATCCTGTAAATTCTTAATATGACAAAAAGCACTTTGTAATAAAGATTTTAAAAGCAACAATTTCCTACCATCCAAAGCAGATCTGTCCACCATTACAGAAATCACTTACACTGTTTTTGTAATAAATATAAAACTTCAGGAGTTCTTAAAGAAATGTACCTTTATTTGTTTTCTTCCTTCTTTCTTCTCAATTGTTAATGCAACTTGCCTAACTTTTCTGTTCAGTTCAGAGCCTTTACCCTTAACTTCATCAGATTCTGCTATCTCAGGATAATGTTGTTTCTAGACAATAAAGAAATGCAAATCCTTAAGTCACACTTTATCCTACACAACTCTTTTCAGATTTAGCACAGCACAATTATGGGAGATAAATCAACTTTTACATATAGAAAGTAGAACTTATTAAAATGATTATGTACATAATCACAAAATAATTTAGGGGACTGAAGGCAAATCTGCTCTAAACAGGGTTGACAGTGAACACTGAACTGGTTGCACAAGGCTTTGCCCACTGGGGTCTTAAAAAACTCGAATAGATTCCCCCATCTCTCTGGGCAACCTGCTCCAGTACTTGACTGCCCTCACAATACAAAACTTACGTCAAGTAGGAAACTCCCCTGACTGAATTTATGTTCCTGCCAAGCACCTCCATAAAGGGCCTGATTCTGCCTTCTTAGTAACCTCCCCTGAGTTATTAGAGGGCTACTATTAGATTCCCCCTGATACTTTTTCTTCTCCAGCCTGAACAAGCCCAATTACCTTAGCCTCTCCTCACAGTGCAAGTGCTTCAGCCCCCTGACCATCTTGGCAGCTCTCCACTGGATAATTTCATCAATAGCTTTCTCGTCTGCAGTAGCACAAAAACTGGACAGGATATTCTAGATGTGGCCTAACAAGTATGAAGAACAGAGGAATTATCACTTCCTTTGACCTGTTGGCTATACCCTTGTCAGTATAGCTCAGTTTGCTGTTATCCTTCATTGATGCCAAGGTACACCACTTATCTTCATTTTGTTATCCACCAGGACCCCCAGCTCCTTTTCAGCAGAGCAAATTTCAGCTATTTAGTCTCCAGCCTTTCCTACTGCCTAGGGTTAAGCCATCTCAGGTACATGACTTAAAAGCTATCATTGCTGAATTATTATATTTTATAGTATTTAAGAATATAGCAGAGATTCAGCTAACAAGCATAAGAATCAGAATTGCAGAAAACAGCTCAAATTAAACAAGAAATACAAGAGCTGAGAACATCAAAACTCAGTGTATACATCTGAATTAATGGCCAGAAATGGCATGATATTTACAAAGGACATCATTGCAAATTCATCACGCTACACCTGATAAAAACATTATCTCAAAACTGTCTCAAAACACTATATGGACTCAACTTGCTATGACTTTAAGATACATGGGATATAGTACCGACTTTGAGAAGATACCAAAATACTTCTCAGAATATTTCTCTCTCAGTTTTGGTAAAGCCTGTCCTAAACAAATATATTCCAGCAAACATTCAAAAACTGGACAACCTTATTTCTCTAAACATGCTGGGAGGAGGGGGGAAGCGTTTAAGCATTTACGGACCAACATAAACCTTCAGAGCTTTGCAAGTTTCCATAAAACAGCCACTGAACTTACATGGCTTGTCCAGCCATAAAACTGGGAATAGCTTTTTTTTTCCTGATTCCAAGTCACAGCCTCTATTCAATACATACCATGTTCATTTATAATTGTGTTCCTTTTAATCTAAAGCATTTGAAAGATGGAACAATTTCTTCATTGATCCAGGTCTTTAATATAATACAAACTTCAGTCAAAAACCTACTTCTAGACAATTTTATCTGTAAATTTCATTATTGGCATTACTGGTCAAACAAAACACAATAAACTAAAAACTGAGTGTCAGCAGTGGACAGGCATACACCTGACTGATGAGAAGAATTTTAAATCCATTTATCACTGTTGCATGCTTACAATACAAACACACACATTTCACAAAAGCTTATGTAACACCTTAATTCTATTTTTTATGACCAGTAAATTCTCTACTTAAATTATTACATTCAAAAAAAACCCAAAAAACTTTTATTCTGAATACTTACCAGGTATGCCAGCCTATGCTTGGAACCACAAACATGCATGAACATGTTACTCAATCCTGTTTTACACTGACACAGTTGACATTCATAGAGAAAAGGGAAATTGTCTTTTGATCGGTATTCAACTATATAATTAAGTCCTGTATTAATTAAAAAAAATGTTTTAAAATTTTTAAAAGTCATCTAAAAAAATAATAGCAACAATTATCTTGTACCTATTTAGAGATGAATGTATTTTAACATGTGCTCCTGTAGCTATTTTCCTGTCCACTACACTCTCGCTTCCCTCCATAAGAGGTGCAGTTAAATTACAAAGAATAGCAATGATCGTTTAAGTTAAAGTTCTTTTCTGTCACATCCCCTTAGACCGTTTCCAGACAATAATCTCAACATGTGGTATCTATCCTTATCAAAAATATTCCAGGCCAAATCTAATGATTTTGTCACTAAGATCAATCATTTTCATACCATACTACTGCATGTTAAGTGTAAACACAGATTTTATTACATATTACCTAATTTTACGTTTTAAAAAATTCATCTATTCTCTTTGAAGGTAAACATCACACAAGCAAACAATTAGAGTAGTAAAAACCCTCACCAAGTGCAGGTTCTGAATCTTTACATGTATTAAGCTGTTCTTCCAAGGTCTGTCCATGAAACCTCTCTGGCTCAGTTTGCACTGTAAGATAAAATCAATTTTACGTAATCCCATATCATCCATCTATCAATCAGTCTTCATGGTCTCAAGTAACATCATAAAAGTCCTCCAATATGAAACAAACTCCTGAGTTTAACCTTTGGCCTAGAGAAAATATGCTGAGAAATTCACATTCAAGTGAATCCCTGCTCATACATGGCCCTACATCACAAATGAAATGTTATTGACAACCATTATCCCCCCCCAATCCTAACTTCACTCTTTTTAAAATATATGCAAACAAAATGCTGTAAGTATTATTACGAAATATTACTGCAGATGGAAAATACAACAAACAGAAATTAATTCCCAATGACTTGCTAAGGTCTAGACATCATTTGCAACACTGTACCTCAAACATTTTATTTCTTCCACTTTTTTTTTTCCCAATTAAACATTCTTACCATAATCAGGAAGTTTTACAGGTGTTTTCACTTGTTCCCCTGAGCCACTTGCTGTTTTAACTAAATCAAAAACAAACCAGAAGTGGAAACAAAATTGTAAGTACAGAAACCAATTTGGTATGGTAACGTTTTAGGTGTTTTTAAAGAAAACTCTTTGAGCTTTTTGTTGTCATGAAGAAAAATAAGATATGTTTAGTTTTGAATATGCTATGAATTTTTTTTTGCAAAAAATGGACAAAACCCATTTACACTAAATAATAACACAGTTATTTAATATCTGGCAATTCAATGAAGCGGGCAGAGAAGACCAATCAAGCCATTACTTAGCACACACCATGAGTTCAAACACACACCACAAAATTAAATGAATAAACACTGGCTTGAACTATAAGTAATTGTGGCAGTAATTTAGTTATATCAATGACAACCTAAAACAATGGAAAAGCCTGACTGATGGACTACAATGCAAATATCTTTTATTCTATAACGAAGACAAGTTAATTTCATAAATTTCAGGGCTACTTTAATCCTGGACATCACAGCAATTCAGTTAAAATCCTCTGAACCTGAGGTGCTTAAACTGCAGGGCCACACGCTGCCTGCCAGGGCACATGACTCAGCCCATAACCCTGCTGACTTTTTCAAAAGGTCTGCAGTTATTTCCACCCCCACCCCTCCATCAAGTATTTTTTTTTTCTATCCACATATGGCATGTGATACAGCTGGGGCTGCAGAACCCTAAGACAGGTAAAACAGAGATGACCACCCAACATTATCTGCTACCAAGGAACCTAGAGAGATACAGACATCTGTATGACATGAGATTCTGTGTGGTTGGGAGTGGAACGCCAAGCACTCAAAGGAAGCAAGTTTCTGTTCCTTGAATAGGAGCTTAATGCACTCACTATAAGAAAACAACAAGAACAGGACTTTAGAAATTCAGAAAGCTCAGTATTTTACTACATGGAAATACATAAATCACTAGCAGTGCCTGAGACAACTCCAGCTAAGGGCAAATTTGAATTTTTTCATCTCTTAAATGCCCCTCAACCCTGTTACTCTCCTGTTGCAAGTAATCTCTTACTAAAAGACCAGATATTGCTAAGAAGTTGAGCATAAAGCTTACAATAAACCCTATATAGAACATGGGAATCGGAGAGCTTCAACATATTCTACTGTATCAGAAGGCATCACATATGCTTTGATTACAGAGGTAATCTTCAGGAGAACTCTTCTTGAGTATTTCAAGCTACAATCTGTATTATGTTGACAACTGGTGAAGCTGCCAGCTCATTCCTGCCAATTAGATGTTGCTTAATATCAGCTGCATTGTCACCAACCTTCTGAAATTCTCTTAATAAAAACATCAGAAGAGTAGAAGAAAAGAAATAGTGTTATGAAGATAAACCTATGAAGGCTTGAATAACACAAATCATATTCTGCTCACTAGAATTCATCACGTTTTTAGTGGCCAACTGATCCTTTTAATAACAGTTTAAAAAAAACCAAAAAACAAAAAAAACAGACAGACATGATGACTGCCTACCAATCCACCTCTAAACACCTCAGGACATCCATTTCAGCAGCATCCAGCCACTAGATGTTTAATCACTTAAATTTCCTTTACAGTCCATAAAAGAATTCCCAGATTGGGTAGATGCAATGACTATGCATAACTTGGACCACAACTTTCAAACTAAATTCTAGGAGCAGTGCACCGTAGAAACCTGTAAATACATTTTGGTGCATCGTGAAATGAAAGTAGGAAACCAGTTAGGAACATAGTTTTACCTTCATTCCTTCTGGAACTAGACCATTTCATAAAGACCTTGTGAAGGCTTAATGATATATTAAACCTACTAAAAGTACTTTGCCTCAGCTAATTAAGGTATTTTTAACAAGCTCTTTTAAAAAACAAATATAAAAGTAAATACAGAAAAAAGTACTTCTACATGCTTTAAGAAGTACAGGTTTTTTAAAACACACTTTAAATCTTGAAAGTCTCTAAGGTCTTGAATTAAGGTTTTTAATACTTTAGTTGATTTGTAGTATTGTAACTTGTGCTTTTTAATAAACTTTTCATACCTCTTGCTGATATTATTGATTGATTTCTGTAGAATTAGTTACATCATTAAAGAACACAAGACAAGTCTTAAAGAACAGGTTTCTGAGAAAGTCTTTTTCTTGTTTGTTTCATAAACAACTACTTGGGGTAGGGAGAAGTGTGCATGTATAGAACAGAGTAGAAAGTACAAAATCTTGCACTTACCAATGCCATGAGCTTTCAGTGCTTCTTCAACCTAAGTTACCAAGTCATCAATCAACAAGGAAGAATGAAAGACACTTATGATCCAAAAAATAACACTGCAAACATTTTATTATTTATAAAATAAATTAAACTAACACTAACACCACAGATTATCTCAGTTGAGTGATAACATGAAAATGAAAGCAACATACATCCTTCCTAGACTGTTCATGATTTATATAATTCCATTCTGTATTTGTTAACGGTCACATATTCTCATGTACTGTTTTTACTAACCCAGAAAAAGAGTTGTAGCAACAAGTTGTAACAACATTTTCTGGTAGGGTTAATGTACAAACTAAGTTCTACTTTATTGCAGTAAACAAAATAGTAAAGCAACAAAACTAGATAAACATCTGAAATCGCATGTTTTAACACTACATTAAAAATTAGATTTCAAACCCTTATTCTATTGCTAATTAAATCTGTAAAGTCTGACAAAAGGTGCATTCAAAAACAGACCTTACCGTCTTGTGTTTGAATCCAAGGAAGTGAGTCTGCAAGTTCAATGCAGAAGCACACCAGATTTTGCAAATCTAGGTTAAAGAGAAGTATTTCTAGCATTGCACATAAATCAACAGAAAAAAAATACCACTGATATCAAAATAGAACAAATCTGCTATCAAAATGTCAGTATAGGTAAGTTCTACACAAGTACTATTCAAAGACAAACTAAAGCAGCTTGTGGAACTTCTCCTTCTGAGGCTCCAAGGCCACCCAACGACAGCCTAATGAAAAGGAATCTCAGTGTCACATAACAATTCAGATGTCTCAAGAAGCCTGCAGCTATCTCACAGCACATTTTTGTTTGGGTAAGTAAAGACAGATCCCAGGTCTTCCTCACAAACAATTAACCAAGTCTGAACCAGAGGCAAGGCATAACCGTTACAAGCCAGTACAGCTGTCCAAGATGAGCCAGTGGTCCTCAGTGCTGCATCCAGACTAACACACTTACTCTCACCAGGTTGGGGCCTGCCTCACTCGTGCACAGGAAGTTTTCCAACCACAGTTGGTTTATGCCTCAGCTGGTTCAGAGCAGGAGCAGATTAAATTTAAATTCATGTGGATGCGCAAACACAGTCTAAATACTTGTGTCTCCTCTAAAAAAACCCAAGATGCTTAAATCCAACATCAATAAACTTGATAAAGAGACAAATTAGGATTTTTTTTTTATTTTTTTCTGAACAGCAGCTGTAGTTTAACCTTCCATTTTAAAATAATGCCTTTATTTAGAAACGTTATTAAAATTGTTCATTTTAATAAGTTGGTTCCTGACACACAAAGATGATAAAGAGAGCAAGATAAGATCAATTCCAATGCTCTTTATCAATTTTGCTCAAGAGAAAGGAAAAACGTTCACACTTGGTTCTACCAAAAATACTTTGTATGAGCTACATTTCTCAGTAAGGAATACTTACATTGCAGTAGAAAGGGTTTACTTGCTTCTTTATCTCAGCTTCAGGGTCCATATTTGATCTTTAGATGATAAGGAAACCCTGGGCAAATTGTGAAAAGATTGCAAACTACTATTTTAGCTTCACAAAATTATTCGTATTCTCGTATTTAAGGGCCATGCATATCACAATTTTAATTTTGGCTTCATCTTCAATTACATTCAACCTTTAAATCTCCAGGGTAGCGAATATATTTTTAACTTGAGGGCAAAACGCAGCCTCGAAAGAAACACTTATTCTCCAAGAGTTTCCCCTCAGGAAACACAAAGCCACCAGGAGATTATACACACGCCCCGAAACAAAACTATTTCTAGCTTCCCTCTCCTTGAATCGAATAAGCGCATGGGCTGGGACAGGTGACACACAGCGGGGACAGCCAGCCACGCTCAGCCTGAAATATACCTTTGTAACGAGAACACCGTGCGGTTTGGGGAAAGAAAACCACGCTCCCACTCCGGACCGCGGCGGGGGGGAAGGCGAAGCTACAAACTCCCCCACGAGCGGAGGGCCCCCGAGAAAGCCAGCCGGCCCCGGGGGAGCGGACGGACGGACGGACGGACACCTGCTCCGACAAGGAGCCGGGGAAACTGCTGGGCGTCCAACTTACCCCCGTCAGGCAGCGGGCAAGCACCCGGCGGCTACCGGCGCTCCCCTTCCCTCCCACCCACCCGGCTGCCCGCTGCTTCTCAAGGGACTGACGGAGGGCCGAAGCGCGCGCCACCCGTTACACGCCCAACGGCCGCCGCCGGCGAGGCCCAGAGCGCACCGGGCGGGCAGGAACTGCGTCACGCCGGGCGCGGAAGGGTCGCCGGTATCCCGGGGAACGGGACGAGGAGCGGGAGCCCCGCGCCGGGCAGGAGGGGATGAGTCGCGGCAGAGAAGCAGCGGCGGCGGCGGCACCCCCTCCCCGACCTGCCTCCCCCCTGGCTGCCGCTGGGGGCGCTGGTGCACGGGCGCGTCTCTCAGCCGGGAGGTGTCGGAGGTAAAGCCCGAGCTGGCGCCTCCTACCGCCGCACCGGGACGGGCGAATAAACGGGGATGGAGATGCCCCCACCCCGCTCGGCACCGCTAGCCCGTGTCGGAAGCAGAAGGGGCCGCTCACCCCCTTCCTGGTGGCCGGTGGGTGTTTGCTCCCCAGAACACCACAAACACACCCCGCAGCCCCGCCGCACCTGAAGGCTTAGTGTCCCCCGGGACGGTTCCTCTCCGCGGCACAGCGGGAGAGGCTTCCTGTGGTTGAGACCGCCACCGCCGCCGCCTGTGCTCTGGAGAGACGGAAATCCAGCGCGGGGTTTGCGGGAAGCTGAAGGAGTGCCGGAGACCTGCCGGAGAGGAGGTGAGGGAGGCAGGCCCGGCCGCCCAGCACGGGGGAGGAGAAGAAGAGAGGGGAGGGGAAGGGAAGAAGGGAACCGGCGGCGGCGCTTTGTTAGGAGAAAGGGAAAAGCAGGGGGGCTGCAGGGTGGGGTTGTCCCCCCCCCAGCAGAGCTGAGCGCGGTCTCGGCGGGCGCTGTGTGACAGCGTGGCCGCCCGCCGTCCCTCCTGCCGCCGTAGATGTCCCTGGATCCGCGCCCTCCGCCGCAGCCTACATGCCCGCCCTGGGTGGAGCGGTCTTCTTTGTCGAGCCGGGACCTGCTCTCCTTTTTCATTCGAGCAGAAGAGGAGCTAGCGTGGAAATAAAAACAAGCCCGAGTTTAATGTTTGAGAAGTTCGGGTGCGGGAAAGTCTGGTAGGATTTCTGGTTTATGCGTATTTTTGATTAATTTCAGGCAATCGTTCGAAATAACAACCTGCGTCCATTAACCTTTCTTTGCACAAACTGCTTTGGATGTCCTCCATAGGCAGCAGAATGACCCGCTTAAAATATATGTGTGTGTATATATATAACGTAATAGTATGTATTTATTTAAAAAATACATTACTGTGTATATGTATATAAAAATCTGCCAGGAGAAATTTAGGCAAAATACTGTGAATTTTTACTAATAGATTATTTTGTTCGTTAGCTGGATGATCCATGTTAACTATTAATTTGTATTAAAACAGCTGGGGGGAAGAGCACCCAAAGGGATTGTTTTGTTTGAAATCTGATTGTATGGAACATAATTTCCATATAGATTTCATTCATATTTGTTTGATGCATATAATTACCTAATTGATTTCAAGTCTCAAGGTAGACAGGGTCAGGCCTGGAACACTCTGATGGAAGCTGTGTGAGCAAAACCTAACATTTGAGGAAGAGGGACACTGTTTACTGCTGGTTCTGTTATTCAAATGAAATATAAACCTGTTGTTGTGACTGGTTTGGGTAATTGCACTTCTGTTCCTTTATTTCACCCTCAAACACTGGATGAAAATTACAGTATTATGACCGATATCTAGTGCTGTCAATTAGTGACTATGCTTAAAGCTTTACCTGCAGTTTAAGTTGGATAAACAAATTTTCTTTTTTTCAGTCCTCAACTATTTCTGGAAGTAATCCTGTTGGCATTGGTAAATGACCATAAGTGGGTTTGGTTAATGTAACCCTAACATTTGGGTTATATCTTCCACCATAAGTTTATCTGTTCATTTTTTTATGCCTTAAAAAATATTTTGGGGACTGAAAATGTTCACATATGCCAAGCTGAAGTGATTTTTTTTTTAATGGGCTTCTTTGTAACTGGTTGGAGTTTGAGTGTACGTTTAGGTGTCTGCAAGGAAAATAATACATATATACATATTTATGAACATATGTGCACTTCTTCACAATTTTTTCAAGATATTCTTCCAGCAGATCACAGTACCTCCCTTGTAGTCTTTAAAAGAAGAACCCCACACAACATTTCCAAGTAAAGATGAGGAGTTGAGAGATATTTTTGTTATTTTATACCAATAAAGGTTTGTGTGAGGGGACCACACATTTAGGACACTGATTTGTTTTAAGGCAACTTGTGAGTTTAGCCATGCTAGGAGAAGATATTTTAGGATAAAGTACTTGCTTGCTGCACATGTCTTAGGGCCTGGGCACCTGTATGAGTGGGAAAAGCCTTCCAATCTCTGTTTCTTGAAATTTACTGTGCAACTCTCCTCATGTGCCTACACATTGCCAAATTAATCCTGTTTGCTGTATGAGCTATACACAGTGAACTACTTCCATTTCAGCACAGATACCTATGTGCTAAATTATATCCTGGGCATATGTCCTAGGAGGATCTTTTAGCCTCAAAATGGAAATTGTTTGGGCTTGTACAAGTCTTTTCTTATATTCCACAAAGTAGCCAGTAGACTGTCAGAAGGTGATTGATATGCATAAAGAAAAAGAGGTGAATATAAGTATGTGCTGGTGTTTTGCTGCACCTTCTTAGTATTCTAAGTTCTCTGACATCTCAGAATGCTTTTTGTTCACCTAATTGAAAAGGGCTTTAATATATTGAAGCAAGCAAGCTAAGTGTGTAAGAGCTTGAAAAGAATCTTCAAGAACTCTTCGGTGTAGTAAATGCATTAAACTGCTTTCAGCAGTTCTTGAGTTCTTTTGTGCATCCCAGATCATAATCCCAGCTTTTTCATGGAAGGGACATAAGTATGGTATGTATGT
The DNA here is from genome assembly GCA_013400055.1 of Nycticryphes semicollaris. Classification (NCBI taxonomy): domain Eukaryota; kingdom Metazoa; phylum Chordata; class Aves; order Charadriiformes; family Rostratulidae; genus Nycticryphes; species Nycticryphes semicollaris. The sequence continues at coordinate 63,707 of VXBJ01000259.1, forward strand.
GTAGGAAAAAAATAGTTCCTTCCCCCCATATATATGGGGGAAAGGAAGACTAATGTATTGTATTCTCCTCAGAGTGGGACCTGTCTTTCCATTTTAAATGTACAGTATCTGAGTTTATGACTGGGGATCTCAGATACTACGACAGTAAAAATAATAGTAATAAACGATAGTGTGGTATGAAATTGATACTTAGGGGTTTGCTGTGGCTCCATCCTTGAAAGGTAAGCTTTTATCCTAGTACACAGGTTGTTAATATACATTAAGTCATTTTTGGAAATGTTTTAAACATTTACTGATATCAGCTGATCTCTGCCAGTCTCTGTTAAGCTAAATATTTAGCTCCTAGCGTCAGAAGTGCCTGTATCATTGTTTCACTTTTTGAACTTATTCTCCTAAGTTCTGGAAAACTAAACTAACTTAAGGGGTTTTCTACACAGAGGTGCGTGATGATTTTTGGCCTGAGATTTTCACACCTTTTCAAAGCTAGAAATAAGATTTACAAAGTGAGTGAAAGGTAGAACCAGCCATTTCTGATCGCATAGAGCCTCTGATCCTGTTTTTTTTCAGGATCATAAGCTGTTGGACCTTATGACTTGCTGGTGGGACTGTTTTTCATCCCATTTCTTAGTGAAATTGAGGCTAAGACAAGTTGAAGCATCAATGTTTAGTCCCAAGAATTTAATTTTAGCAGCTGTCCAAAGCAGGTCAGTGGCTTATAATGGTGTGTAGACAGAGTCTGTTTCATTCTAAGTCTCTTTATTTTACATGTATTGAGAGCCGCTTCATGGAGCAAAGTTGCAAGTTTTCAGTATCTCTTTGTTAGGATGCCCATTTCCTGACTTTTTCCTTATTTTTTAAATTTATTTTTTATTTAAGGAACTTCTGAAGCAGATGTTCTCTTCTGTTTATTAGACCTAGACATTCTAACCATTGATATGTGATACTTTCAAAGTTTGTTTACATACACTGTGTTCTGTAGGATTACAGGTGTTCAAGAATTACTGTTACCAACACGTGGGGTGTCTTAAGTGTTTACAGACAGTAATAAATAACTGGATATCATGTGATGGAAGAAATGCTGGATCAGGGAACTTGCTGAAGTTCAGCCACCCAGCTCTCTTCCTTCTTCCACCTATTTTTTTTTTCTTGCAAAATAAACTCTTCTGCAAGCAGCAGAATTAATAAAGTCTCATTTCCTATGGATCTTTCCCTTTGTCCCTTAAATCCTGTCTGCTGCAAAAACTCCAGCTCCCCCATGTCCTCCTGACACCAGCATTTGGTAAAAGACAGCAGAACTGACTCACCAGGAACCATGTAGGTGCTGGCTGTCCAGTCAGTACATGCCCAGTGGTTACCCCGCTGAGCAGTGACACAAAGTACAAACTGAGCAGTTCTTGCCTCTTTTTTTTCAGTAAGGGTACAACTTAGCTACTGACTTAACATAAAATCATAGAATGGTTTGGGTTGGAAGGGACCAACCCCCAACCTAATTAGCTCGGACTGATCCTTATTTCTGTTCACTTTGTTTCAGTTTTACTATTCTAGGCTTTGTTCTACTGCCTCCTCTATTCGTTGATTCATCTTTGTTTTGCTGGGTTTTGACTTATTCTATAGGCTACTTGAGAAAGCTCCCGTTCTTATGTCAGAGTTGGTTTCTCATTTTGACATTAGCTTTCTTTGTAAATGTAAGTGGTTACCTTCACTGAAAAAGGTGAGAATAACCCTAAGTATTAAGATGTTTGGAGAAAAGGAATTACAATGAAGGTATAAAGAGACTGCTAGTGCAGTGGAGTTAAGGAAAAAATATTGGAAAGAGGAAATCTGATGGTGACATCTATTGCACTTCAAGAAATGTATGAGGGAAGTAGTGGAAATAATGGGCAAAATACTAGAAAATTTATTTTGGGGAAGTCCTAGACTGTTAGGAAGAAGAACCAGATTTTTTATGTATTCCATGTTTGAGTCTCATGATTAAAGCCAGAAGAAATGTGAGCTAAGACAATGTTGCTCCCCCTTTTTCCTACTTAATGATCCAGAAGTTTCTGCCCAAAATATAAAAGTAATTGGATCTACACAGTTGTAGTGGGAGGGAATGGGGAGAGAAGTGTGGAAAGATAAAAAATAATATATATATATTTTGCTGCACAATTATTTGTTGATAATTCAAGGAGACACTGCCTTATCCTTTTTTTTTTTTTTTTTTATGGTAAAGATTTCCTTGGTATCAGTTACACATTTC
>VXBJ01000259.1:65962-101372 GCA_013400055.1 Nycticryphes semicollaris
ACCCATTTCCTATTGTGTACGTAAGTCCTAGGCTTGAGAAGAGAGGTGGTCGTTAACATGGTGTAAGTGGCCGTCTTGAGTTAGCCCAAAACTCTTTTTGGCCTGACCCTGCTCCTGAGAGTGACCAGCAGTGCATGCGTAAGGAAAAGTGCCAGAAATGCAGAGTTGGCAGTAAAGGGCAAAGGACCTATACCTTCGGAGCAGTTAGGCTGCATAATTAATTTGTGCCTTCTTGCAACCCTGGCCTCTTCTCAGTATTGTAATACTGGTCAGGAGGCTGCTGCCTGTTGGGTGCCAGCCGAGGAGGGCTGAGCATGGGGGAGAACCAAAAAGACAGAAGCTTTTTAAAAGGTAACTTCTTACTATTGTTTCTCTTACAACTTTCAAATATTGCAGAGGGACAGGAGAAATTAAGTTAAATGCAGCATGCAGGGGCAGAAGAGCATCTTTTGTGCACTAGAGGAAACCCAAATCTGCTGAAGGTGGCTTTAGTCTTAATTCTGAAGCTGTTGAGGGCTGAGTTTCAGGACTTGTTCCACAGTTCAGGGCTTTGAAAACTATCGTGGTTTAGCAAAGTGCAATGAAAAGAAACACAAGTTATTGAAAACAAGTTACTGAGGAATTTGAATACTGAGTATTTTCTATCAAGGCAAATTGTAACAAAGATAAGAAGCTTCTCCTCCTTATGATAAACTAATTCTGTAACTGTGTGTTCTCTAAAGTGGCAACAGAAAACAGCATATAATAATACTACATTTTACCTGAATGTTTCATCATGTACTACAGAACTATTCACAAGCTATTCTAGAAAATGAAGTGTGTTCGAATCAGAAGCTATGCTTAGGAGTTATTTGCTGAAACAGAGTTTCTCGATATTGTAACCAGTTCTAATTTGTGTTTGGTTTTGTTTTTTTTTTGTTCACTTTCAACCTTGTTTTCATAGGATTTTTGGCTTCTTGGAGAAACAATAGAAAATGCAAAACGAAATAATAAAGCCTGCTAAATACTTCTCAGAAGTGGAGAAGAGTGTGCTGCTTGCATTAGTCGAAAAATACAAATACGTGCTGGAATGTAAAAAAAGTGATGCAAGAACTATTGCTCTGAAACAACGTACCTGGCAAGCACTAGCTCATGAATATAATTCACAGCCCAGTGTATCACTGCGAGACTTCAAACAGTTAAAGAAATGCTGGGAAAATATCAAGGCACGGACAAAAAAGATAATGGCACATGAAAGGCGGGAGAAGGTAAAAAGAAGTATTAGTCCACTTATAAATACTCACATCATAGGGAAAGAGAAGATTGCCGGCATAATGCCTGAGCAAATGTACTTTTTGCAGAGCACACCAGAAGAAGATCCTGAATATCAGCCTGATGCTTCTAGTCAAGGTATACATGTTACTGTAATGATGCCAGTAGTATTCATTTGTGATTTTGCCAGTGGTTCTCTTTCAGCAGTCTGAATCTGTCCACTTCGTTGTGACTGCTGGTTATAGAAAAGTAATTTTAGAGTTATGATATTACAAGACTGCATGTATTTCCCTAGGCCTCCGGGAGTTAAACTGAGGTTTTAGTCAATTTTTTTTCACCAGTTTTTGACATATCTGCTGCTTTGTGGCAAGCATCACAGTAGCTATCATGCTGGTCTGCCAGAGAACAGCCCCAAGCGTATTTTGGTCCTTTATAAAGTATCATTTTGCTGGGAAAAGGTTGTCTGAGCATTAAAGAAAAACCAAAAGAACAGCAACAAAAAAAACCTACCAGCAGCAAATTGATACACAATTGTCTGCTGCAAGAGTTCCCTGTAGGTCTTTCCTCCTTTGTTTTCAAGGACTAAAAAGAGTACGTAGAGCCATATTTCACACTGCAGTCCACATTGGAGAATGGCCTTTCTGAAAAAGTTCAGTACTACATTCTTCTTGGTTTGGCAAGCATACATAGAAGGAATAACCCAAAACCAGAAGGGAGGGTGGCTACAGTGGTTTCTTGCAAACTTTGTTATGTCAGGATCACACAGAGAAGACTGTCCTTGCTTAAAAGACAACAGTAACTACATTGTTAGATAACATTCTTACATTGTCTCTTTCATAAATCTATTTACCATAAGAAGTCATGAGGATTTGTAAAGTAATGTATTTTGAGACCCTTATTTGCAGTGGTAACTATTTTATTTCATGAGTAGTTTCTTTTATTTCAGAATAACTTTCTTAAAGTTAGAATTATGTAAAAAAAATTTTTCCTAAAAATATACACCAGTGTGTTTATGACACATACGGTAGAGATAAGGAAGGAATAAGAAGTATTCCCTCGGTCTCCTGGTATTTGTGTTCGTACAGCCCTTTGCCTGACCCTGAGGTCTTTCATAAAAACATTGCAAGTGACATGTGGATTTGGCTTAAAAAGCTGCATTATGGTTCAGCTCCTAAGGTTAGGCTTCACCTATATTTAGGTGTCCACTTATAAATGTCTCCATTCACTTTAGTATTCTGAGCTCCCATTATTGCTGTGGAGGTCTATCAACAGAGCCCAAAGTGGTTCAGTTCAGACCATTATGCTATTGGTATTCTGTAACAGAACTGCATTATATAGTGCTCCTGTGCTATGGTACAGAAGCACAAGGTTTAGATGCGTACACCAATAAGTATTTTATCACAAGGTCGTGTTTCTTGAGGGAGAAGGGAATACTCTAATGCTTTTTTTTCTCTTCTGTTTTGCAGAGTCATTTGTTGTCTCAAATAGAGAACTTTGTGATGAAGAGAAAGAGCTGGTACATTTCCCAGTGTGTGAAGGTACCTCCCAACCTGAGCCTTCATGTTCTGATGTCAGAATAACAGCAGATAAGAACTACAGAAGTAAAGCATCTCAGGAAAGTGCTTTGAAAAAGATGCATGAGGAAGAACATCATCAGCAAATGTCAATTTTGCAACTGCAGTTAATCCAAATGAATGAAGTTCATGTGGCAAAAATACAGCAAATAGAAAGAGAGTGTGAGATGGCCGAAGAGGAACACAGAATAAAAATGGAAGTGCTAAATAAAAAGAAAATGTATTGGGAGAGAAAACTGCAGACCATCACAAAAGAATGGCCTGTATCATCCTTTAACAGACCCTTTCCTAATTCACCCTAATTCAAAGGGGCAGAAAATCAGTTTGACTAAGCACATTTATGAGTTATGCGCACTGGAAAGAGAGGGGTTTTTAATGTGAATGTACAGGGACAGGATAGGTGCCCAGCTGGTAGTGAACACACTTTGACTCTTCACATTTAGGGAAACAGTAGTAGAGGCCACCAAGGCGAACATTGCATTGTTCATTTGTAGGTGGTTCTGATTTGTTTAACTTTCAGACATGCACAGTGATCTAAAATGTGAATATATTTTTCCCCTCTCAGAATACCCTAACATCCTTTTGAAATTTAAGGTACTCCGGGTATTCTTACACTGGGTGTTTATAAGAAAACAGCTTTAAACAACAGGTTACAGTGTTTATTTTTATTTCTATCTCTTCCTATTTCCCGAACGAAGGCAAGGTTTGGAGTTGCTCTCTACCTTTGAGACAAAAGGTGATTGACAGATATTGTTTGGATTGCTATGCTGGGGCTTAGGGAAAAGACCTTGTCTGTGGTTAATATAGTTCATAATTTACTCTTCATAGAAGATGTGAAAATTAAGGAAGTTGCACAAGGACCACTGTAGTAACTGATCCCTTTGCTTGTGAAGAACAGTAGTATATTCCAGCTGACTGGCAATTTGAGCAAATGGTTGTGGACTGGCCCTCCAGTTGTTTGAGCCTTGACCCTTAAGAAGTTGGAAAGAAGGTGACTTCTTCCTCAAAAGTCACTGTGCTTGTCCTCTCCTTTCCAGGCCCATCTCGTATTCAACTAGAATACCAAAACAGAGGCTTGTGTGCTGATGCCAACACTGTGTACTGTTCACTTGGAGTCATTCTGAGAGGGAGAGCTTTTTAACAATTAATAAAGCTCTTCAAAATGTAGCAAGCAAGCCAATCCATTGGCTGCACTTGGTGGTGGAGCAGGAGTATTTCAGCCTCTCCCTAGCTACAGGAAAAAACTAAGGCTCATTCTCTTTACCTGCATATAGGGTGGGAAGCAGTTCAAGGAAATCGTTGCTGTCTTGGAGCACTGTTCTGTTTTGTTCTGTCCTGTGTGTTACAGTGGAATGTTTCTTGCCTTTGTTGTCAATGAAGGGTGATGGACTTGATTTGTAAGAAAGCATTCACATGGAGGTCCCCACAGAGTTTGGGAGCCTGGAATAGTAGATAGTAGGAGAGCACAAATAGAGGTAATCCTTCCCCAGGCAATCATTTAGTCTAGTGGGGCAAGGGTTAAGAAAATGTCAAATACAGAACTCCACAAAGATTCCTAAGAACTTCTGATGTGTGAAAAGCTGTTTTACAGGAAGGTGTACAATCATCATTTGAAGCAGTGAGAAAAGTGAACAAAATTTTCATTGAAAAACCTGACCATCCCATTATTCAATAAAGTATTTTCAGATCATGATTCGTGAGGGCAAGTCCATACGGTGAACAACATACTCAAGTTAGGGTACGTAACAAAACATACTGTTCTTCCCAGTTACACTCCTATCTCTTCCCGCGATGTTCTTTCTGCTGGAGTTTCTTTTGGGTTTGTTTGGGAGGTGGTGTTGGGGTTGTGTTTTGTTTCCTAGAAGGGCTTTCCCTGCTGGTGATTCATCTTTGCAAGTGCTGCCATTTTCAACCACAATCCTCAGCGTGGTTAACACTGTGGTACACACAGTGCTCCCTTCGATGTGCTAACACCAGCAAACGCAATGGCAGTGATTTATTGCAACTTATTTTGTATGACAGAGAAAACAAAATTGCAGAGCTGCCACAAGATCAAAAAAGTAGGCCATGTGTGAAGTCCAAAGACAGATCTTTTTGACAGCAAATTCAGTTTTCTTAGAAATTGGCTGTATGAGTGAAGCACGGGACTTCCAAAGAAGGATGTCATTACAGACACCTTTTTCTGCTGAATGCAAACACTTTTGGAAGGTAGGACAATCCTGTATAATAACAGTAGAGGCAAAAGAAAGAAGTAAACAGGAGTGAGGACCTTTTTGTTCTGAGGTTGCATTCTGTGGTCTGGAAGATGAGTCAGTTATTTAAGTGGTTATGACAATTGTTCGGTCACCATCCAGAAAAAAGGATAGCCAAGATATTTCTTTTAACCAGTGATGGGATTTCTTCCACACTGCTTTTAAGTGAAAGTAATTTGAAACTCTGAAATTGAAACCATGTATGTTACGGTGTCAAAAGGTGATGGATGGAGACAATTTCAGCACTGTGAAGAGAGCAAGAAGGGAGCGACAATCCAGGTCTAGAGAGCCCTTTGAGAAGGTATGAAATAGGCCAGGGAGAATTTCATGATATGTGAGATAAAGGTAGTTTTGTCTCCTGAAAGTTATACCGTTGCTTATGAAAGATTGTTTTATTTTTATATTAAAAAAATCATTTAAGATATGCATGTTTTCAGACTGTACTAAGTGGGCAATACCTTGCATTTTGGTATATATATTTACTCTGAAATCAGAAGTTACAGTTCTTAAGCTGAACAGTAAACCCTTTTAATTCAGCTTCCATTTAGAAGAAAACATCAGAGGAGAAAAATTAGAAAGAGTACAGATGAAGATAGCAAAGAAAGAATGCTCCATTCATGCATAGAAGAAGAATGGTAATGTCACACCTAACACAAATGATACAGGAGGCTTTTGTGGTACAACTAATAGGTGTCTTACTGACAACACAGGCTTTTGCTTTCCCAGCTGTAGTTGACTGTTGGGTGACAGACACAGAAAAATGTAAAACATCAACAAGATGATGTAATGTGTCTCCTTGCCAGGGTTTGGCTTCTCCCTCTGAAGGCTTTATAAAAAGTGCTCGGTGTGGGAGAGTTTAAACAACTTGAGAATTATGGCCTTTACCATATTTTTTTTTTTTTTTTGCAATTACTTACTCTGCTGTTAGGATCTATCTTTTGTTTGACTTTTGTTTACCATAGGCATCTCAGGCAGTATGTCCATTTGTTGTTCTCCCTTTCTTCTAGCTTACATCATTCACATAGTTTCATGTAATTGTGTTTTCCTATAACCATTTGGCCAAGCTATATAGGTTATTTTCACAAGTTTTGGGGGTTTTTAATATATAAAATACAGCAGTATTTTAAGAAGAACAACACGACTGTTCTTCTCTGGATTTTTTTATACAAGTTGTTGGCAGGAATAAAATTGAAAGATACACTGGGTAACATTATCCCTACGTAACTTCATAAGAAAGAATATTTACCAGACAAGTTGTGGTCATTGTTCTCAGCCTCTGTGTTCTTATGGAGAGAAACTATGACTTTCCAGCCAAGATGTGTTGAATTCCTTTATGGTCCCCAAAAGAACATTAGCCTGGCTCCAAGTGCTGTCTCTCCTTGGAGATCATCTAGCTTTTTATCTGATATGATGTTTTTTATTTGTTTGTATTTTTTTCCGGTATTTCTTCTTTACGTCTGTGCTCCCCCTTATTTTTTTAACTAGCAATATGAGCAGGGGATTTCATCCAGAGCTCTGTAATTTGCTCTTTCCTTTCTCTTGCCTAGATTGCCTGTTATCACATTTGAGTATGCAATGGGTGCTCCTCACAGTCATCATCCTCCCTTTCCACCAGAAGCATGTTTAGTAAGCCTTTTCTACACAGCTGCCCAAGCATTCTGGACTCTGCACAGAGAGTGGGCAACATATTAGAGGATTTTGAAGAGCGTGTAGTATAGAGGAAGGGCTGAACAGAGAAGAGCACCTTGTCCATTGCAGGTCCATGTCATTCTGGGAGGACAGTTTCTGACTACAAAGTCATTCATTGAGATCAGAGCTAATGCAGGATGCTGAAGCTGTCTTAAGTGGTTCTAATTCTTCATAAATCTTTGGGGTTCTGCAGAGGCTAGTTTTGAGGCTTTCTCATAACAAAGTTCCTTCTTTCTAGGTAGTGGAAGAGTCTCAGTGGAAGATTTTCCACAGATACTTACTCAAATTTAGGCTTTTACCTTGACTAAGAAATAACCCATCCTGCAATCTGCTATACTACTTCTCTCAACGCCCAGACCGCTCTGTCACAGGAGCAAAGGATCTCGCTGCTTGCCACAAATCCTCTCTGTGATGCTCGTTCTTTCAGTAAAGAGGTGTATTTAGACAGAGCTGAAAGTCACAGCCCTCCTGGCCAGCCACTGCTCAGAGAAGCAGTCCTTATTGGGGCAGGAGCAGCTGGTGTGGCTGGGCTCAGTGCTCGGACCACAGGGCTGAAGTAGTCCTGTTGCAGCCCTGTGAGCAGAGAAAGGAAGGGTGGCTTGGGGTTACCCTTTTCTGAGTTACACACGTCTAGTGCAGCTGAAGATGTCGTCCCGAATTTGGTTTAATGGGCGTTTATCTGTGTGTGTTTCCAATACCAAATCTTAGCAGTGTCCCAAGGATTTCTGTGATTACAAAGAGGGTTTTCAGTGACCTTTTGCAGATTTTTTTTATTTGCTGGTTGTAGCTGTGGTGGCTTTTATGATCTCTCTTCCTCCTCCCTCGCTTTCATTATAACACTTCCAGTTTCATTCTGAACTTCTATGGTTACAGTCTGTACAACCCCACATCCATGAAGTATGATATTTTCAGGCATTTTTCTCACAATGTCATTAAAATGATAAACTGCTACACATTTATATATTATTACTTTGTGGGCAGGTGAATTACACGTACATCTTAAAACAACATTTTAATTGTATTTTTTTCCAAGCGAGTAAAGTCACTTGCAAGTAGTCCTGTGATTTCATATTTTGAGCTGGCTTGTTCAAAGTTATTTTTATCACTGATGCATCCTAGTTATTTTCCTAAGATAATTGCCTGTCTTCTTGCATTATTTTTCTGTTTCTTCTCAAAGCAGCTGACTGGAAACTCACCCATCATCACTCTTCTTGACTTTTGTCTCTAGTAGATATTCAGAAATGTTTCCATGCAAAGTAAGTATTAATGTGTGCTAAAATTAATACATTTAAGCTAATAAAATAAACCAAATAAAACGAGATGATAGGATAATATGCAGCGTCTGTTAATATCATTTTAAAAACATTATGGAGGACAACTCTACATTTGATAAAAAGAAGATAATTTGTTGCCATCTATAAGAATAGGATAATAATATATTTTTACAGTAAAACCAAGTAGTGCTGTTGATTTACAAGTGATTTTGCTTCTGAGATTATTTTTGCCTTTTAATTTTTTTTTCCCCATGGTATTACATGAAACAGCTTGATTTCATTATCTGTAAAGAAGATGCACATAGAAACGTACAGAGATTTCTGGGCCTAAAACAAGAGCAATAAAATAGAAAAAGTACTAGCTGTGGTTCTGAATATTTTACTGTTCTGGTGGTGAAAGTTTTAGGCATCCCACAACACCATCAGTTATGTTAATAGCACTGAGCAAATTAAAAACTTGAAAAGGCAAAAAAATATGGGCTGGTCTGCCTTTCAGAGTTGAGTCAGAAGTGAAGACAGCTCTTAGCTGTCCTAAGAGTTAACACTGTCATGTATGTTGAACAATCCCCCCACCGTGGTCTTTACCTTCCCTGATCACTCGTTCCTCCGAGACTCTGGACACATCCATCGTATCATGCCCAGCTCCAAGTGCCTGACAAGAAAAAAAGTAACCACATCAAGTAGGAATCTGACCAGAGTTATTAGACCTCCCTGTCTACAAAACTGAATTTGGGCAATTTTCTCAGATGGCGGAAAGGCACTTGAAATTTGTCTATCACATAGTCTGCCAAATGGCACAGGTTACACATCAAGAAAAAGGTTGTCTACTGCATGTGCGCTATAGAACTGTTAACATTTGTGAGGGCGTGTGGATGCATCTCACTGGATGGTCATGGGCTTTAACAGCAAGAATCAAGAAGTATTTTTGCCAATTTTCTAATTCATCCTAGTCTAGATTTCCTACTCTGTCAAAACAGCCACAGGAAAAAAAAAGGGAAAAAAAGTAGAATAAAGCAGTCAAAATAGCTAGAAACAATCTGTTGCTTTTCTGATGAAAAGCTGGCTAGATAAAAAGCTGCCCTGTATATATATATGTGTGTATATATATATATATAGGGAAAGAGCTCTCCAGTGTAACAAACAAAGCAAGATAGATTTTTTAGATAGTCCTTATTTATGTGTTGGGTTTTTTTTAGATGTTGAGATTGTTGTTTTCCTTTTGTTATTCAGTCCAGCTGCAGAATAGTTGTGTTCTTCAGTTTCTGACCAAATGTTAGTACACCTAATTAATCAAATTTGTTTGGCAGGAGAGTAGAATTAGGTTTGCATTCAGCACAACTTGAGATTGATTGTATTCCACTAGTCTTCAAATATTTCTTCTCAGATATATGAGGCTGTTCTTGGACAGCCCTGAATCTGAAGCTGGCATTGTACACCAATTCAGTAGTAATTTATTATTTATATGGCACTAATGAGGTGACATATAAGCTGCTCAAGCTCAGTCCATTATTTGGTCACGTACAAACCCCTTCCCTTTTCTTAGAATGATGCCCTGAAATTATGGTATAAGCTACATCCTAAGCTGAATCACCCATAGAAATTCCTGCCACATATTCTGTATCACCCTATAATGAGCGGAAAAACCCCTCCTGCTTCTGTTTAATTGTGGAGTTTTGAAATTTTGCCCTGTTACTCTCACTGAAACTTTACTAACAGTTGTTAATTAGACACCTATGTGTTCCCACGGAACCACCCTTCAACACAAGGAGCCAGGTGGCTTCGTAACATTTGAATACCAACCCTATGGACTGTGCAAAGTCTGAATTGACACACACATGATAAAATCCATTTATCTGAAAAAGATCTTGTAAATCTGAAAAGTCTGAAAAGTACAAATTAGGGAGGTGATGTGATGGATTCGGTATTTAAACCAGGGCAGAAATTTTGGCAGGCTCGGAGTTATCAGAGCTGACCTAATTGAGAGGTTAAACCTCTGCTCAAGCAACAGTAATGTCCAATCCAAATACTGCCTTACCTCCAACTTTCTGTCTAAAATGAGGTGTAATAAGAAGTCCTTGCCAAATAAAGCAACATTAGATTCCAAAATGCACTTGTTTTCTTTCAATTACTGGCTTGCATGAGGGCTCTGAGGCTAGACTGGGCTTTATCTTGCACGTCATTGGTGGCTGATAGCATTCGAAGAAGACTTCCCACACTGATTTTGTCCTGTTCTTCTTGAATGCAATGCTCCTACTTGGATGCACTTAGCCGTGCGGTGAGGCCAGTTGGACCATGGTGAGGGGCTCACATTCTGAACATGTCTGTCACTGACTCCCTGCATCTTTTCTGATTATCAGATCAGCAGTGGTGGATTAATTTGAATAAAAATGAGGGGCTTTGGCCAACAGGAACAATCATCATTGCTAACAGTGTCATGCAGTGCCCTGTCACACTGATAAGATGGCAAATTTAGAGTCATAATCAACAAATGATCACAATAGTACTTTCAGCCAGTTACAACACTGTCTTCTGGGGTAAATCATTATTTTACTCCTCTTGTAGACTCATAGATTAATCGCTTACTTTCAGTTTATACTTCCATAGTTCCAGTGAAGCCAATACATTTCTCTCCTTGTTGCCACTGGCTTGGTAAGTGTAGATCTCTCTTTTCATTCTGGTGCAAATGCCACAGCTACCAACACCACTTCTGTAAATACGGCCCAAGTGCACTGTCAGGCAGCCAGGCTGGGAAAATTGGGCACAGGAAAAGACTGGCTTAAACTGAAGACATTCTCTTACACACACCATGGACATAAGTGGCTCAAGCCCCATGGCACTGTAAAGTCAAGCCCACATCTCCTCACAACTTAAAACACAAGTAGGGACATAGTAACAGCAGTGGGTCACTTTGGTGATCTGTAAAAATGGCTTTGGGTAGTAAGCAATGGGGTTTTAAAATGGTTATATATTAAAATCTCCCAGATCATGGGACAGGTTAAAATTATGCCATGAAAATGTTCAACTAATAAGAGCAATAAATCAACACAGCTTCAGTCTGACAGATTCAGTGTCTTGTTAGGATTTGGTTAACTGGTATGGTTAATATATCACACAGGCATGTTCTCACCTTTTTTCCTTGTAAAATCTTTGCTACTTCCATCAAATCAGAGTGCATTCTTAATTAAAAAAATAAAGCCAATTATGTTAATTCATCCCCAGTTAGGTATATACATTAATTCAACCAAATGAACAATATATCATATCTTTTTCTATTATTTTGTATTTTCAGCTATATGTGGGCTTTTGTGTTTATTTATACTTTCCATCTTTTTTTTATTTTTTCTGAAGAGTCTAAGGTTAAATAATGAGAGACCCGATCTTCAGCTTCTCAAGATGCAGATGTCCTGACATCTGTACCAGAAAAAAAGAGTTCTGGTAATCCATAAACCCAAATATAGAGATATTCCAGATGTCTTACTTCCCAGAGAACTAAAAGCCACAGCCCTAAGAACACCTTTCTTTTTGTGGCTGTTTTTCTGAACTTCCAGCCACAAGGTGTACAAGCTGTTTTGCCACCAACTACAATCCGGCAGTGTTAGTGTAGTTACAGGGCCTGTTTTTCAGAGGTGCTGACCCACTGTCTTCATGGCAAGTCAGAACTTCTGGGCAAAATGGGCTCTAGAAAGCATGTGTGGGATTTTCAGTGGAGCACGTTGGTTACACTTCCAGATCCCACCAATTTCCATGGAGCACTGGGGCCCCACTTCATCTGGAGATCTCCTGGAATTTCCAAACTATGCGACTATGAGGAAAAAAAAATGTAGGTTTTGCTTATCAAAAGCAATCACGTAAGGGTTGTCTTTAACATTTTTTCCTCCTGTGCTTTTTGGGTGACTCATATTGCAGAGTGAGTAAGAACCTCTCTTTTCCAAAAATACATGCCATTTAACAGAAATATTTTTACAATAAATACCCAAGAAGCAAAAACTCATTAAGAGGTAATTTGTTTCCAAATGTGTTATTGCCATCTCTGCCAAATGTGTACTGCCATCTTGTGATGGTACATCATGGTGGCCATGTTTTGAGAAGTCTTACTGGCCAAGTTTTTAGAAATCTTAAAAAAAAGTAACTTTCACTTATTTGCTTAAATTTAACAGTGACCCAGGGTATTATTTGAGGTTGTTGTGAGAGGTTGTCTCTCCACCATCACTTTTCTTATCCTGCAGAAGCTTCCCCTATTTTGGATGTATATTCCACTAGCAGTGAAATTGCACCAGAATTGTCACCTTTGGTCAAAGAGACTGCAAGGATCCTCTGAAAACCTTTGAAAGTGGTAATCTTTCCATGTGTGCTCAGGGGGTTCAGGATCATTGCAGTCTAAAGGCAGAGGCACTGAAAATCTGACCTCTGAAATACTGCCAGCACAAGAGCCTGAGAATCTCAAGGAGAAACTTGAATTTTTGTATAAGTGGTCAAATAATTAGGAAACACCGCTTCCTTTACACCGTGTTGTATTTATTATGTGACATTAGATTCTGTTGTATTTTAACAGTATATAAAATTACATTGTGCTGTGTTTGTGCTTTTAGTCAGTGAGCATCTCAAACGGAACTGGCACTTGAGTATTGGGCTATTTGTCATAAGATACTTGAAAATGTATACACTCCTTCTGATACTAAATATTTTAATGGAGTATTAGATGGTATCTCTTGTGGTCTTTGCCTTTAATTAGCAACAGTTTCTGGGTTTTGCTTTTTAAATTGCACTAAAAATGATAAATTGTTTAAGATCCCCTTTTTAGGCAAATGATAGCCACTAGGCTAATCTGATTTTCCTAGCATGGTGTCAGCCTCTGACATCTCACCCGTTGTAAATTGTTGGTGTAGTATTTTAGTGCCTCAAACACCACCAAAGCTGGTTCTGTCCTGCACAGAAGTAGCTTCTGGAATTGCACCTTTAAACAACTTTTTTTTTTTTTAAACTGTTGTTTTTAATTGATAAATAATGCCCACATTATAGTTTGAATCTCTAAGGACAGAAACGGGGGTTTCGTTATCTTTATTATGTAGCTAATTCTCATAGCAAATTCTTTGTTTTTCCTACAGAAACAGTGAGTAAAAGGAGACAAAAGTAGGGCCCTAAAGTGTATACTTTCTAAAGGCTGGGTATGTTTGAAATGCAATGAAAAGTACCATTGGAGGAAGAGATTCAATAATTGTCTAAGTGAGGGGAATCTACTGTATGTCTGAAACTCACACAGTATGTAATAAGGATGACAAACTGTACATTTTAGTGCCTTGTTTCTTGTAAAATGTTTAATCATAAATTACTAAACATAAATAATTAAGAATTTCTGAGAAAATTATCTAAATATTGTTAATAGAAACTGTATATTCACAGAAGAGTCAATAAATCATCAACTATTGTTACACATTAATTAGATGTGATTTTTAGCCTCTATTCTTTCAGAGTTGTTTTCAAATACTGTAATTTAATTTACAAGCAACTGTGCTATTTCTGTCTTTTAACTGAACTCCACTCAACTGCATGGAACAGAGAAACTTTCTCGGTTGCACTGTCAAATTTTGTGGGAGAAAGTGCTATTTGTGAGGCTCATTTTTCTCCACTGAATTTTACATTTTAATTAAATGCTGATACAGTCATAGGTTCCTCTGAAATGTTCATCCTGTAGGTCTATTGAATAGAGGATCAGATTTGAACCTGAGTTAAGCACTAGTGCTTTGCTTCTGGGCAGCTTCTGTCAGGTGCTCATGGGTAATAAAAATAACTGAGTTCCTATTAAGAGCATCTTAACGATATCAGTTCAGAGCCCACACAGAAAACTAGGAAACTAAGCCATGTCATGACACATTCAAGAAAGTGAAAGTCTTTCCTGCTCACAATCCTGGGTAGAACCTTGAGTTAGATACTCATAGGTCTTCAGACTGATTCAAATCAGACTAAGAGATAGAATAGCTCATTAAGTTGGTTTCTGTTACATCAACACCAGATTGGGTTTTTATCAAAGAAAAGTTGTGATACAGAAAAGTATCAGCAAATCTCTTCTAGTGCACTTGATCAGAAGACAAATACTTTCAGGAAATCTGAAAGAAAAAAAAAAAAGTAGGGACAGAACATAATTTTTATACTTTTCCAGTAGCTAAGTATTTTCCAATAACTGCAAAGACGTGCAGAGGGACGTGGTTTAGTGGTGCACTTGTCAGTGTTAAGTTTACAGTTGTATTCAATGATTTTAAAGGGGTTTTTTCCAACCTAAATGATCTTATGATTCTATAGACAAGAAGCTAACAAAGTTCAGCAGCAATAAATGAAGGTAAATACAGTAGGAAAAGAAGTCTTGACAGCAGACCTAAAAACAAGAAAGGAGATTTTGAGGTATACAAAACAGGGATCAACAACACTTACAAATTTAGAGTACTATATGTCAATGGTAAACTGTTACTGATACAAAAGGCAAATGTTAAAATCAATAGTCTCTTCTGTATTTAGAAAGCAGCAAGATATTGGCTTATAGGTGATGGTCAATTTTTCATATGAGGATGACAAAGAACCTCATGGTCCATTCTACAGAAAGCGGACATCTTTCTGTAGCAGGAAGATTTCTGCTATAGGCAAAGGCTGTGTTTGGGGAATTGAGGTTTATTTATTAAAATGTGCAGGAAACTTGTACCAAGAGTCCCAGAAATTATGATTGACTGTTACTACTCAATTGATACTCATCTCAGAAGATTGGGAAAATTCAGAAACCTGGAGAAGTACTGATGGTACCAATTGAGAAAAGGGTCATGTAGGGAAATCTGATTGCAACTAGCATCCTTTCTATAGAAAAAAACCTCCCACAAACAACCCCATATCAAATAAATCTGGTCTTGTACTTAGACAAAGTCAGAATTGTGATAAAGAGGTAACTGCACTGATAAAAAACACATAGACATTGATAAACTCTTTGCTTCAGTCTACAATGATTTATGAAAAAGAAATGATCCAAATTAAATGGCCTAAAACCTGTTTAACTGACAGGCATAAAACCACTTGAAAAGCAGTTGTTGGTTAAAGCTTTCTCTAGAGACATTCCATGGGCATTAGCAACAAGAATAATCTTGAAGGAAACGTGCAAGTCATTGCTCTTATTTGCAGTTAGCACCAAGTTTGCCAAAAAAGTAATGAGAGGGCAAGGCAGAGATACGATACAGCCTGGCTTGTTCTGTGAGATGGGCTCATTCACGAGAGATCTCAATGCAGACAGGAACATAAACCTCTGGATTTGGAACTGATGTGCAGAGGCTGTGCCTAAAGAGAGAAAAGCAGAAAGAAGACACCCTGAGCAACCAAGTGACATTTCTGGATCACCGGGTCAGGTACCTGACCTGGACTCCTGAGGGCATGCACCCGCAAAGAGGATTAAAGGGAAATATAAAGGAGGGATGGTGGTTATGAGATGAAGTGATACCTCCCTAGGTAGCCCCAGGGAATCCAACGCCAAAATATTGTTGGACCGCATACCTAAGCTTTACGCCAATGTTAAAACTGAGCAGGTGAGGTGTGGATATGAACCACAGAAGGTTCTGAATGATGGGTCTGAGAGGTTTCCTTGTACCAGCTGTCTTAATTATAGAATCATAGAACGGCCCAGGCCTCCAAAGGACCTCCAAAGGTCATCTAGTCTGACCCCCCCGCAGTCAGCAGGGACACCCCCAACTAGACCAGGTTGCCCAGGGCCTCGTTGAGCCTCACCTTGAATATCTCCAGGGAAGGGGCCTCAGCCACCTCCCTGAGCAACCTGTTCCAGTGTCCCACCACCCTCATAGTAAAGAACCTATTCCTAATATCCAGTCTAAATCTGCTCTTCATAATGACAGCAGCCTTTTGGCCTTCTAAATAAGAATTCGCTTAAGCAGCATGATCTGACCGCATACGAATTCTCTTCAGGAATAAAAAAAGGTTGCCGAAAGGCTTTTTAAGGAAGGGGAGGAGGCGGGGGGGAGGGGGGTGAGGAAGGTGCTCTAGAAGAGTAAACCTGAGACTTACAAGTCCTCATGGCGTTGGGCAGTCAGTCAGCCGCCGGGAGGAGAAACACCACCGCTAACTGCGGCCGTTTCTGGTCTCGATGCTGCCACCCCGCCGAGACCAGGTGCCACCCTAGCGAAGTGCGACAAGTCAGTTCTGAACGTGCTTCAGAGCCAGCGGCTGGCAGAAGGCGAAACGCCGGGCCCGGGGGGACAAACGGGACGACGGGACACGCCGGGCCGCCCCCCCTCCCCGCCCTCTTGCCCGCTCCCTCCAGCGGGCGGCAGCCGCGGGCCGCCCGGCGTCGGGGCCTTCCTCGGCCGGCTTCCCAGGGGGAAAGCGGATCCTCCCCGAGGAGCAGGAGGGTTCCCCGGTCTGCCGGGAAGCGCCTGGAGGCTGCAGCTGCCCAGCGGGAAACCTGCTGCCTGCGGGCGGCTTTGTTGCGCCCGCCTCACAGGTGGGCTCCCGAAGAGGCAGCTGTGGAGGGCTCCCCGGACCATCCCCCGGCACCGGGCGGCGCATAGCGAGCGGGGTGCTGGGGTGGTGCTCGGCGGTGGCTGCCCTGTCGTCATCCTCACTCCCACCCGGAGGCACCTTCCCCGCAGGGGCCGGGGCCTTGCACCGGAGGTGTGAGGAAAACGGCCGGCGCCCACGACTTCTCCTGGTGGTCTAGGGCCCAGGAGAATGCTGACCTGCTGGAACAGGCAGTGCTGTTTTGAAATTAATTTCCTCGCCGGGTGTCAGAAGCCAAGCCAACATCTTTATTTCGTGTCGGCTGGTGCCAGTGAGGGACTGGTTTATACTGGAAAAAAAAAAATCAATCACTTTCCTAGAGAAATCATGATTACATATGGCCTATATATAGCCCCTTGTACTTTGCTTAAAAGCCGAGTTAGAGTGAGCAAGGCTTTCCGAACGCCTTGGCTACATCTGTCCCCGGTTCCACCCCAAAAGAAAAAAAAAATAGTCTAGAGTTTTGTGGCTTCAACACAAAACCAGAAGAAGGGAAGCACATTGCAGGTGAAATCCTCACATTTTTCAGCCTGTGGAAGTTTGCCCGTTGATACCGGGCTCCAGGAAATCCTCAATAAGGGTCAGGGCAGGATCCAAACCTTCAGGGGATTTTGCCAGCCTCCTCTTTGTTCCTTCCACCGGAAAGAGAAATTCCCCAAATCTCCATCGCAGTCTGGCTTGTCCTTTTCATCGTCTGGTCAGGGAAATTCTTGAAAGTCTTCAAGGTATTTATTTTCTCATGTTACGTCTACACTAGGTTACGTCTACAAAGGGTTGTATTTCAGTGATAGTAGTCGCTGTCCTACAAAAAGTTAGAGAGGTCAAGCTGTGAACATATACCTAAGAGGGTTTTTTCTTTAAAAACCCTGGTTCTCTCATACAAGCTTTTCCTCACCAGACCAGCTTACATGAGAAATGCCAGGTACTAGCTACCATGTTTTAAAATCACACCATTTTGCCAATCCAGGCAAAGCCTCAGGGAAATTCTCCCAGATTTTGTTTATCCACACAGTGCATAAATCTTTTAACCACTCCATTTGCCTGAGGCCACATGGGGGTTACACACTGCACATAAGCACAGGGAACATGCTGTAGCCTTAGGCAATCCGAATTGTTGAAGAAATTGTATGTAAACAGATATAAACAAGTTTTCAAGATCTCTATTAAATAAGCAATAAACTAATCCTTGTCATACACAGATAGGCACCCATGTCTCAGCTGTTTAAGAGCAAATTGCGTAAGACATAGTGCCTGAAATACCTCAGTCTAAAAGCACCATCATTGTGTTCATGCGAAAATGAAAACAAAGACAACCAACGACTGGGGAGACTGATCAGCGCAGATAACACTAAAGTACACACAAAATAACTGAGGTTCCTGGTTCTTGGTAGCATTCACATTTGTTTCTCATTTGCAAAGAAAACATACCTGTAACTTACCATATCATTTCCGCCAATTCAGCTTCTAGGTGCTCTTGCTAAAAAACTCCTAAGTGACATCAGTTTAAATCAGTAGCCCCAGACCCAGGAAATTAAATTATACCCCGAGAGCTCAGCCGTGAGTAACTTTTTCCCGCCCTCAAGCTGAGAGCTAAACAAAAGGGCTCGAGACGTACACATTTTCTGACCCAAGAAGAGAGGCCAGAGATGAGAAAAAAAATACATCAACGTATAAACTTGGAAAACCTGCTTAACTAATAGGAAAAATAGCCATCCACTGACCCAACAGTCATCCTGACCCAATCCTGACTCCCAGCACTGCGTGGCTGGTACAACAGCCACCCTGCCTGGACAGTAGCTGCACCCGCTCCCGGCTTATCGTTCTGGCCTGGATGTATCCTGGTGCTCTGGGGGTTGGTATTTAGGCCATGGCAGTGCTCCTGCTCCTGACAGTGGCCTGGGCAACGACTAGTAGAGCAGCCGCTGCCGCTGCCTACATCTCTGCTGCCTGCCCTGGCCACTGCAGTCGTGGCAGCCCACTCCCGCCTCTGCCTCCCCAGCCTCTTGGACTCTTCTGGGATGTTACAGGTCCAAGGGTACCACAAATCTGTTTTCTTAGCAGAGAAATGAATGGTGAACAGAATCCACATCTAGTCCCTATAAGAAAAGATAGACGTCTTTATTTTATTTTAAT
Source organism: Nycticryphes semicollaris (assembly GCA_013400055.1). Taxonomy (NCBI): domain Eukaryota; kingdom Metazoa; phylum Chordata; class Aves; order Charadriiformes; family Rostratulidae; genus Nycticryphes; species Nycticryphes semicollaris. Next base: position 84,677 of record VXBJ01000259.1, read on the forward strand.
TTTTTCTCCCTCTCTCTTGTCTTTCTTGCCTGGGGTGCCTTCCTCTCAAGCATCAAAGGCACACATCTCTTGGACCTCAGTCAATAAGTACCAATATAGCTCTAACACCACCAGACCCTTGTTTTAATAGGATAGCTGTAAACCAAAAGCTGCAAATAGGCATCAGCTAAGATGCATCCTACTCCCGTCAGCTGCTCCCACAGCATTTCTGCCAGAGGGAGGAGGCCTGAGAGGGACTTGTCCCCCCATTGCAGGTGGCTACCTCGAGTGAGCCCCTTTTGTGCTCTCTGACCACTGGGATCTCATTAGAAATGGCACAGCCAAACATGCAGAGGACATAAGCTAAGCACAGAAATATCTTTTGCATTTGTCAGTATATTTGCAATATACAAAAAAGCCAAGGACTTTTCTAAACATGAGTAAGGCTGTTCAAAGAGTGAGAAGTAAGAAGCCATATATCGTATAGTAGAGTAAACTAAATGAAAAACTGTTCTCGGCTTCTGGTCATGTTGGGGAACATAAAATGCAATGGGCAGAAAAGAGAAACCTGTGAACTACTGCTATCCAGGCACTTGTGCAAGCTACAATGAAGTCAAATCTACAAATACTATCAGTTTCCTTTACTCTAACAGAAGAACCATCTATGATAAGTTTTCTGGTTTCATCTTCCCTTCCTCCCCCCTCCCCCCCCCCCAGTTTTTGTTTTTAATAAAGAGTATTTGTGCCAAGACAGAAAAATGCGACAGATCCCTATCTCAAGTTCCAGAAGAGTTACTAGATATTTATTGTATTACTGAAGAAACAGAATGTAAACAAGTAACTAAAGACCACTGTCTGTCTGGGTAAGTCTGGCGCACTCCTGCTAGCCAGTAAAGTTACTGCTTTCCACCAATTTTGTACTGCCCTTGTCAGCAGAATAGTCAATCTCTTTCTGGGCTACCTTAAGTCATCCAATCACAGAATCATAGAATGGTTAGAGTTGGAAGGGACCTTAAAGATCATCAAGTTCCAACCCCTCTGCCATGGACAGGGACACCTCCCATTAGAGCAGGTTGTTCAAAGCCCCATCCAGCTTGGCCTTGATCACTCCCAGGGATGGGGCTTCCACAACTTATTTGGACAGCCTGTTCCAGTGTCTCACCACCCTCACAGTAAGAATTTCTTTCTAGTATCTAATGTAAATTTCCCCTCTTTCAATTTAAAACCATTACCCCTCGTCCTATCACTACACTCCCTGACAAAGAGTCCCTCTCCAGCTCTCCTGTAGGCTCCCTTCACATACTGGAAGGCTGCTATTAGGTCTCCCCGAAGCCTTCTCTTCTCCAGACTAAACAACCCCAAGTCTCTCAGCCTGTCTTCATAGGAGAGGTGCTCCATCCCTCTGATCATTGTGGCCCTCCGCTGTACCTGTTCCAACAGGTCCGTGTTCTTCCTGTGCTGAGGACTCCAAAGCTGGACACAATACTCCAAATGGGGTCTCATGAGAGCAGAGTAGATGGGTAGAATCACCTCCCTTTGACCTGCTGGCCACAGTTTTTTTGATGCAGCCCAGGATTCAGTTTGCTTTCTGGGCTGCCAGTGCACACTGCCACCTCATGTGGAGCTACTCACTCACTATCACTCCCAAGTCCTTCTCAGGGCTGCTCTCCAGCCATTCTACGCCCAGCCTGTATTTGTGCTTGGGATTGCTATGTCCCAGGTGCAGGACCCTGCACTTGGCTTGGTTGAACTTCATGAGGTTTGCATGAACCCACCTCTCAAGACTGTCCAGGTCCCTCTGGATGGCATCTCTTCCCTCCAGTGTGTTGACCACACCTTGGTGTTGTCAGCAAACTTGCTGAGGGTGCATTCTATCCCACTGTCCATGTCTCCAACAAAGTTGTTAAACAGCATTGATGATCAACATCTGTAAGCTTGTGTCTGTCTGTGCTGTTTACCTCTAGCAAAGTCCCAAAGCTTTCTGAGCATCTTATGCCGATATCCACTGCTTTGAAATCCAGGAAGGCTCACTGCTCAACCAGGCAGACAGCATGCAGCACCTCCTGGATGTGAAGTGCTCTGGGACTACTATGATAGCAGGGTAAGGGAACTATGGGCAACACAGTGATTGGTAGAGCAGATAAGGCAGGTAAGAGATGGGGAGAAAGCCTGTGTCAGCTTTTGCCTCACAACATTTAGTAGCTTTAGTAAAATGCTCTATGTCTGAAACAGGCTGGTAAGTATATTGGGTGCAGGTGCCCAGTGGCAGAATCAGGTCCATTCAGAGCCCATTGCCTCTGGATCAGTGTCGGACCCATGCTGGACCCATGCTGTCACCAGCAGAACTCTCTCTCCTGCTCCCAAGTGCCCCACTGTCCAGGAAGCTTACTTGTCAGTGTGCAGGCACTCAGAAGTACCCAGAGGTGGTCTGAGGGTAACATCGTGCTCCAGCTGACAAACCTTCCTAAGAACCCACAGCTGTGGGAAACATAGTCCATGCCAACAGTCAGTGGTCCTGCAGGATTTGTGAGACCGAGCTCCATGTTTTATTAGAGCATCAATGCTAATGATAAATCAGTTCTGTCCTGTAAGTGTTACAGCCACAGACCTAGATGCAGGTCCACATCAGCTCTGCACCACCTTCCTTCTCTTGCCATTGGTCAGTAAATCACCGTAGTTTCACTGCTGTGCTGGCATCCCCACTGTCCACTTCTGAAATTACTGTCTCCGGACTTTCTTCCTTGATACCATTTTTGCAGCAGATGTCTGTACCAGAGCCGAGAGCAACTCCTGTACCTGAGAGGTTTGTGAGATGCACAAGGGTATCAAGCCTATAGCCATAGCTAAAGACCTCCTCTTTTGCACTGGGGACTTGGAGCGATTTCTGGAGGAAAAGCTGTGAAGGACTCATCTTAGCAATACCACTGGACTCCACTCTCTTTTCCAGCCTTCTTGATAAAGCAGCAAAGCTATTGCAAAAGCACTCACTCAGGATATTTGACTCTTTGACCACTGTAGACAGAATTATTGTTGTGTTGTTGGCAATACCTATGTTTTCATGATAAATTCCTTGCTTTTAGGTTTATGGAGTGTGTCAACAGTGCAACTAATAAACAAGGGACAGACATCAGGCATCAGATGAGATGAATGCACTCAGCAGTAAGAATGATACCACAAAAACCACAGGAGAAATGTACTAAGGGAAAGGCTGACGCACTTGTCATAGGAATACCCTACATATCTCTGTCTTGTCATTTCCATTCCTTCTGAGTGCTAAGACAGCCAGGCTTCATTGACTTCGAACATGGAAAAAAAAATAAGTGGGCTGAGTAATCAAAGAATTGGTTTGCCCCATCTCATCAGATTCTGGGGGACCAAGGAAAATCCAGACAGCATACGCAGAAAATGGGTAGAATTTCTATATTTTGACAGGAAATTAATTAGTACCTAATTTTTCCTTAGCAAAACAAGGTGTTCCGGTTTGAGTGACACAGGACTAATTTATCTTCTAATACTTGTAAAAACTGCACTTTTAGAAGACTCTAGTGTCTGAATTTGTGAAGATATTTACTTTCTAGCCAGATACGGTATGTAGGTTTCAAAGTCTCAGTGTTATCGAGCTGGCCAGGTATGGAGATGAGTGGCGAGACCCGAGCACTTGACCCAAGCTGTCCAACAGGATTATTTCATACTGTGAATGTCACATTTAATATAGACTAGGAAGTTTGCTGAGAAGTTCTCTCCCTTAATGTCTGTGATCCCGAGAACTCCTTACCCAAGTGCTGGACCCCTGAGCCCTTCCCTTTCTCCTGAAGCCGTAGTGCTGGCAGTGTCCCACATTTGCTGTCCCCTGCTGGGAGTGCACAGCTTCCTGCTGATAAAATTGGGTGAGTATAAACCTTGTATATTTTATGTTGGTATTGGGATCAATACTGGTTCTTTAGCATTACTAATGTTAATTATTTTATCTTATTCTATTAAATCTGTTTATATTCCAACCCTCAGGTTTCCTTCTTTTTTCCCGCTTTCCCTTCCCATCACCTGATGATAGAATAATTGTCTAAATGACTATAAATTATTGTGGGTTCCTCAAATGATAACGCAAAAGAATACCAAGCTATCATTAACTGAAATAAAAAGACATGATTTTAGTGACAGAAACATTTGACTTAGAGTGACTATTATAATTTTTACACAAATTTTACTGTGTCTTTTTCACAGAATCATAGATCACAACATATCGCAGAAGGGTTGGGGTGGGAAGATGACCTGGACCCAGTTGCCCAAGACCATGTCCAGAGGGCTTCTAATATCTCCAAAGGTGGATGCTCCACAATCTCTCTGGGCAACCTGTGCCATTGCTCAGTCACCCTCACACTAAAAAAGTGTTTCCTGATGTTTAGAGGGAACCGCCTGTGTTTCAGTTTGTGCCCATTGCCTCTTGTCCTATCACTGGGCACCACTCAAAAGAGCCTGGCTCTTTACACGCTCCCTTCAGGCATTTATATATATAGGTAAGAATCCCCCTTTTCACGTACTTCTTAATTCCCTTGCAATATAAGATACTCTGTGTTATCTAAATATAGACAAAGAATCACTGAATTGAAAAGCTAGAGAAGCTAACTTCAGCACTAAGTCCACAGAACATGCCTGAATGGGCATTAGAGGTGGTTAAAATCTATGAACAGTGTGATGTCAATGATGATCCATTTGTGCTTTAAAAATATTTGTCTTCAACTCATATTAACTCGTTTTTACTAGAAAAGAATAAAGAACTGATGCAGAAAATGAACACAATAGTGAACAATGTAAGCTGCTCTAATTCAGCATATTAAGAAATTAGTACATCATATCACAATGTGTAATCAATAAATCATGTGCCAGGTGTAGTTATTCCACTTGTCAAGTTGCATTTATAAACACAGATGTCAAAATTGTTGGGGGTTTAATTTCCACACTCTTTCACAGTTTTAAATCAGGTGAAAGTTTTCCCATTCTATTTTGACAAAATAAACTCCCTCCAGTTGCTAGTAAAAGAAAGTAGTGCAAAGAATGAAACAAGGAGAAAAATACCTTTGGTATCACCTGTATTTTTTCTGAAGAAGCATGCTTGGGAATTTCAGTGCTGCTGCTGCATATTACTAAATATTTTAACGGTCTGAAAATACGGGTGATGTTTGGGCTGTCCACAAAAACCTGTAAACAAAGGGGTCTTTGGTGCATAAAAGTTCTGTTGGCAAATGGCTCGTGGCAGATGCCTTGTTCTTCTTGCATAGCAGGAAAACTTTGTGTCCCTGTGAGACAAACCTGAAGCCTGGGACTAAGAAGAATCAGTAGAGGTGAACAGCAACACGGTTGTGCCTCAAATCCTCTCCTTTGGCTGTGAGGACAGCAAGGGGGATGACTTCTGGAACGACACCACTTGCATTCTTCCCACACTGTCTGTCAGGGTAAGTGGATAAGAGGCATGTGAAGAGAATACTCAAAGCCCCAGTGGTGACTCAGAAACAACAGTGTTCCAGTTGGCATGCGAGAGGGATTGCTTGAGATGATTCCTCATTTTTTTGTCTCACTGGAGTGGGAGGAGACCTGCACTGGGACTGGCAGAGGAACAATCCACTCTTTTTCCTAGGCAAAGATTGAAGCCATCTGTCCTTGCTCCAGAGACGTTCACAAGAAAGAAGCCGGCTACTGGAAGGGGAAAGACCTCTTTGCTATGCCAGACTTCAGTTTCTACCTGGCACAGGCATTTGTGAAGAGGCTAGGAAAGACAGCAGATGCTGTAGAGGAAAACTACCAAAATGCCTGAAGAAGTTAGAGGTCAGCTGAGGAGCAAGACACACTTAGAGATGCTGGTAGAAGTCTGCAAGTTCCAATAGCTGATTAATATATGTCTGCAATTTGCCAACAGACAGATCGCATGGCGTAGCTACATTTTGAAATCAGGGGATAAGAAAATAGTAAAAATCTTACAGGTCCACCTTTTGCAATACACAGTGAAGGTGTCCCTCTCCTGCTTCCCCCCTCCCAAACATCGATAGTGAAGGTAAGACTACCAGTGCCAGTTCCAGCCACAGTCTTTCTCCATACTGGGAAATGAAGTCTTGAATGTGGAAAGCTTCCAAATTGCTGCAGAACACCACCAGAAATCACCATTGCTTCATTTATTCTTCCTGCTGAGACTTGTCATCCTTAAAGCTATGGGGAGTGCTATTGCACAAGGCTGGCACTGCTAAGGCAAGAAAATTTCCTGACCATGACGGCTGCCATTGGCACAATCTGCAGAGCTCTTCATTGAAATATGGCTCAGGATATTCTAGTGCAGCTCCCCTACCCTGGACAGCTTTGCCAGACTGTTTTAATTAATCTTGTCACTCCTTGGTATACTAGTCACTAATATAATGAATGAACAGGAATTAACACAGAGCAACGAGCAGACTGGGGCTGTCCAATTCTAGAGAGGGCACTATATCTTATCCTAAAGAGCCTTTTTATGGAAAAAAAATCATGGTTAAGTCATTCTGAAACACTTGTGTAACTTTTGAAGGGAGGGAAATTATATGCAAAGTTGAGCTCTGGTTTGGGACAAACTTTTCCTTCTCTCCAAAGATTTGAGTGTAGCATAAATGGATGTTTTGGAAGTCTGCAAAGTATCCATTGGATAACTTTATAACCCTTTATTAAAGGTAGATCTGAGTAATTAATTTCTGTATTGATTAGACTTTTCTAATCTTCATGTTCCCCAGTTCATGTTTCCTCCAGGGATACATAATTAAACTGCTTTGTTGCTCCTGTTTCATCTACCTTTCCACTGAAGAACTGAGGTTTCGTGGATAAACATCATTCAGCCCATCTTGCTGTGTCCTGGTTATGGATAACTGAAGCAGTGCCCAGTCTTAAAGACAATACTTCAAGTAAAAAAGACCCCCAAAAGGGAACCCAATTAGGGCAACAAGAGTGATCAGAGTTTTAGAAATAATGATGTCTGGCAAAAGACAGGAGGAGACTGGTTTTTTGCTGTTTTCCTCTCTTTTTGAGAAGAAACTTATTAAACATATTAGAATGGAATGGTGATTACTTATTACTAGACTCTGCTGGGAAAAGGACAAGAATAGGTGGACTTGCTTTGCAGAAAATAATAATGGGAAAGTTTTTAATAGGATATTGAAGTACTTGAACAGGATATCAAAGGAATTTCTGGAATGTCACTGGGAACTCTTTATTCTTCAGTTCAACATCAGTCTGTTATCTGCCTATGGTCTGCCTATAGCTGGTAATGTCTTGCTGCAGGGATTTGACCTAGAGAGGATAATGTAGTTAGACTGTGCATGTCACCTGTACAGAGTGGATAGGTCAATCCTCAGTAGTGATACAGGATGACTTTAAAGAAAATGGCCCTGATCACCTGTCTTCTAAACAGCTTTGATTGCTCTCTGTCTAACCCATTCTCTCTTACTCTTCTCCAGGCTTTCATTGTTTTAATTTTTCTTTTCCCTGGCCACCCAGGAAAGAAGAAATATGGTGAATTTTATGAACAGTAAGAACCGTCTGCAGGCAGAATTAAGTGATGCATGTTATGGACCAGGACTTTGGAGGGCGGTTGCGTACTTCCATCTGCAGCAGAGGAGGTTCAAGTGTGAAATGAAGCCGTCTCTTCATTGCCATTCACAGCTGAACAAAACAAGCATGACACATGAAATGACACAGTCATGAATTGCTCTTTTCAGATCTGTAGATTATTCCTACTTCTGTCTGTGAGGCTTTGATAGTTATGTGCCTGCCCCACCACAGATCATAGTTTCCCAGAAAAGTCAATGCAAAGGAAGGAGGGCATGGCTCATTTCCTTTCCCTGGTCAATTAATGCTGGAGGAAAAGGAGATGAGGAGTATCTCCCTTTCCTATCTGGAGTATTTGTTAGGGAACCACTGATAGGTGCAAAGGGTGCCACTTTCTCCTTTCAAGAGCGGGTAAGAAGTTGTTTAGCAGACTGGAGTTCTCTCCAATATTTGTATATATATGTATGTTCCCTCTGTGTTAATATGTATCAGCAGTTCTGAGCTTCCAGGGCTGAAAGATCACTCTGATACCATACTTCATTGATGAACTGTGGAAATCTGTTTGTCATTCTACGTGTTGGTTCAAAAATTAGGAATCTCAAATGACATTGCTCAAATGACTTATACTGCGGTACTGTGGGTATAAGTCCTGGGAGTTTCTGGGAGCACATTTGCCCCCCAAGACTTGCACAGAATAGCCTTATAAAACAAAAAAACAGAACAAAGATCAAAGGAAATATTTTTACTACCCCTTAGTAGCTATATTTGTCCTCAAAAGTTATTCACAAGAATGTGAACATTAGCAGATCATGCTGAAGTAGGAGAGGAAGAGGGAAATGGGATGCACCATATCATTTTACCCATTAGTCAGAAATCTATTTCTCCTCATTCAATTGCTTAGTATACATGAAAAGCGTAAGTCACTGTGACTTCTTGTAACCACTTAGTGTGATCTTCTCCTAGTACTAGCTTCTTTCACTATGAGCCTAAACCAAAACCAGAGTCTGCATGTGGCCTTCTGTCCTGAAACCTACAGGATGAGCCTCTGAAGAGTGTAGGCAAAGAACAGCATAAGCAAAAGTTCTGAAAGTTCAAAATTAGCAATCTAGTTTGCAAAAATAGCATTGTGACTGCAGTATTAAGTTCTCCATCACCAGCCTTTTTGCCAGATAATGATAAAATGTAAAAGGGACTGGATTAAATTTCCAGGTGTACATACCAAAATGCTTAAGAGAGATGCCTTGATCTCCTCACCCCCAAATGAGGAAAATTTATCTGCACATCTGGGCACTCAAAAGAGAGAAAAGACTCTCCATTTGCTGCTGCCCAAGGTGATGTCTTGCCTTAGAGGGATATACAAACCTGTCCCATCCACAGGGGCAATCACAGCAGGGTAGTCAAGTTCTGGCTAGCCAGTTTGTAAAGAGCTGCTGTTCTGCAGATACCTCTTGCCTCAGGACATGACAGTGCCTGTTGTTGCTGTGCTCCATGGGAGGAATGAGACAGGGGGAGAGAAATGTGAAGGATGGTATTACTCCTGGGGTCAAAGTGGGCAGATGCTATTGTTTCACCTTAACGTTCTGGTACAGCCAAGTGCCTATCTTGCTGCACTCGCACAATCTAGGACTCAACAGGCACACCCTGGCAAATGCATCTGATGTTTTTCAGCTGGTCATGGGCATCATGCTCCAACTGATGCCTGCTCCTAGGGTAAAGTGACAATGTATCAGGACAGACAGTCCTGTATCAAGGCAGAAGCCTTGATACCCTTGGTGGTATTGCCACTGTAAAGCCTGCAGATGTGATACTACAGCATGGAATAAAGATCAAAGGTTTGAAAGCGGCCAACAACATCGCTTGAGGCAAACAACACTCTTGGCAAGGCTCCCATCATGTCTCCTGGCTCTGGAATTGGACAGGATTGTTGGAATGGTACACTCATTCAGACCCACACGTTTAGGCATGGCCAACAGAAGAGAAGTTGATGACAGATGACAAATGCCAAAGAAACAAGATTGATGACTCCTCCTGAGAGAGCGCACCAGCTAGCTGAAGCCTGACAAGATTTTGCAGAAATGGAGATGGCACCCCATCCTCTCCCTCCACCACCAGCCAGCCTCTTTCCCCTGAGAACACTTGCCCTGTCAGCAACACTTCAGAGAAGATGGTAAAAACTACTTTGTGCCTGAGGTTGGTATGCTGCTTTCAAAACTCCAAAGAGGCAGAAAAATTCCCTTAGGATTCTCTGGGGGAAAGACTACATGTTCCTCCTTTCACTCCAGGGATTCTGTTTTTTACCAAAGTATCAGGATTAGCACACTGGTGAAAATGACTGAATGCAAGCCCTTGCCCAGCCTGCTACATGTGTCATCTCAAATTTGGTTTTCTTCTTGTTTTTGTCTCCTTCATTTTTGTAGAGTAAAAACTCTGCCTCTTGTGAGCTTAGAGAAGGGATAGCAATCCAGCTCAAGGTGTGAGTATCTGTGAAAGCAAGGGGAAGGCCAGGTTGACCAGAGGTGGAGAAATAAGTATAAAGGTCTAGTGCTATCTAGTTCAGCTGACCTTACAGTAGTCAACATTTAAAATTCCATGAAAATACAAAAACATGCCCAGATCTACTCTCCCATTTGCTACCATATGCACACACACAACCATTAACAATTGACAAGTTCTGTTCCACCAGTTTAAAACTCATAAGGACATCCAGAGTGTGAAAAAACAATTGCTCTACATCTCTGTCCTCCACAGCAGAAGTCCACTGTGCTCCATCCTCACCTTATGAGATGCTGTTCTTTGGGAAGGGGCAGCTTAAGGCTGCTACAAGTATCTCAAGGAGCTCTCCACAGTGGAACTGGCAGCTGAACTAAGGGTGTTCCCTGCCTGGCACCACTTTTTTTCTCACCCACATCACAGCCTGTCACCTGTTCCCATGTCATGATGCTTCATATGGCAGAGGCTTCTTCAGGAGAGAGCCTCATTTGCCCTTCTTGGGTAGTCTCTAATTGGGGGCTGTAGAGAAGGAGCCAGGTGAGCGGAGGCCGCAAGTCAGTGACAGGGCATTGTGGGATCAGTGCTAGCTGGCCACATGTGTTCCTCATGCCTGCACTGTCCAAGTGAGTTGTGTGCAGGGGTGAGATGGACTGGCATAGCTTCATATCAGATGCATGAGCTTTTCTCTGATAGAAGAAATACCCTCCATCTTATACAGGACTCAGAAAAAGATCAGGACGATGCCCCTTTTCACTGTGGTTGCTTCTTTCCTCTTTGATTTGAGTTTAGCCTCCTTGTCAGTCCAAATCCTCTACTGGAAAAGCCCCAGAATAGTCTGATGAATGTGCAAGGCCCACTTTGCCAGTCAATGCACCAGTCAGAGAAAGTCAAAAGGTAATTTTTTGAAAGAGAATATTGTTGCCACGCTGTCATAACTCTGACCCCAAGTTTGAAGTATGAAGCATTTGGTGCTCCTCTGTTGCTGCGCCTCTCAGGATGAAACATTTTTAATACTTTTGAGAGAAAGTGCTACGTGCAAACAGTTGTAAAAGCTCATGGACTGTGCCACTCCTCAGATTCTTCTTATATGTATCAATTAAAAATTTCCCTTCTTTGAGCCATCTATAGCTGTAAACAGAAATCCACATATCCCTGGAACCATTCAAGGTCAGGTTTGGACAGGGCTCTGAGCAGTGTGGTCTACTTGAAGATGTCCGTGCTCATTGAAGAGGTATTGGATGAATTGATCTTTAAAGGTCCCTTTCAATCCAAACCATTCTATGATTCTGTGATATTAATGCAATGATATTTCCTCTGCACATAAATCCCAAGTATCATTACAACTTGTCTGTACGCATAGCTATTAATTCCATAACAGAGCTGTGTAGCAAGGACATTTTCTACCTGTTATTACAAATGCATATTTTTAATAACATATATGCTATCTAAATGCATTTTCCTTTGGGATTAAAAATCTAGGTTTCAGGTTGCATGCACCTTAAATTTCCATAACTACAGGATAAGAAAGTATTAATGTCTTTCAAGCTAGACATCTGTTTAGAATGTTTTGTGGCTGCGCTAAGTCTTAAATCAATTTGCTTATAAAAACAAATATTTTTTACAGTATTAAAATAAAAGAATGGGGATGATTTATTACTTGTTTTTAGCAACTGACTTGTCTGAGGGAAGATGGACCATACGGAATGAACTGACTTAAAAATTCACTGACATGATGCAACTATTTATTGATTTTTATACACAATAATGACCTGTAAGGGCTCTGCTGTACCATTTCCCTGTTGCTTTAGTACCCTTTTTTAATACTTAAGTAAATCAAGTCCATTTAGCAGTTTGTGTGCCTTCTCACAATAAAGGAATAATATGACAAATCATAGTTTGCTATCTCATAATGTGCTGTTACAAATATTTTCTTATCATTTTCTTTCTGCTTACTTGCATTGGAAAAATACAATAGAGTTTAGATGTCTAAACATCCTTTCTTTTCTTCTCCAGTGTCTATATGAGTGCGTTAAACATTTCTCCTTGCATTTTGTGGTAATACACCAGTTCATATCGACCTCTTGGTAAGAAAGGTCAGGGGAATTGCCAGAAACAGAATCGGAGCACACAGAAGCGTGCAAAGAAGTGTGCAAGAAGTATCTTGTTATGACCACTCATTCTTCTTTTGAGCTCTCTGCATTTATTTTAAAACATTTCATTTTTCTTTTCCATCTCCGTTTCTCCAGTGGCTTGTAAAGGTTGTTCAGCCACCCACCGACAGTTTCTGGGCAAGGTACCCCACCCCTGCCTGAAATCAACCTTCTCCTTGGCAGGGAAATGATGACAAAAGTGACTTGAGTTCCCATACTGAGGTCACTGTCACTTCCAGGATGCTGTTACCCGAGGTCTCGGATCTACGACTACTCTGGGCAGCAGCGAGCAGCGGTTTTAGCCTTCTGTCCCCTACAGCTCCCAGCCTGGCTTCTTGCTGAACAAGCAAGCAAGCAGCAACCCCTGCATGCAGGCAGCAGCAGCAGCACAGCAGTCAAAGTCCTTCTTTCCCTCTCTGCAGCATTCAGAAGCCTTTGCTGAAATGCCAGCATCATGCAGCCTTACCAACCTGCAGTCCTCTGAGCAGCAGGAAGAGGAAAATGGAAGCAAAAGTACTTCAGACAGTGAAATGTTGGTGGTTGTGTAACACAGTCAGATGAGAGACAAACCTTAGAGACAAACCTTAGAAGTATGCAAGTTTAGAGAGCTATCCAATACCACTTAAGCACATCTTGGAAAATTAAAAAATACCCCAAAAAATAAAAAAAGTAGCCGGTCAATCAAGATGCTCTTTTGAGCTGCAATTTGACTTTTACATTTATTATGGACAGTTGATTAAATTAGGGCTAAATCCGGAGCAAGGACAGCTTGCAGTTTAACAAGAATGTTATCCAAACATCTTACACATTTTTTTTTCCCCTTTAAATACCATATGAAAGCGCTGAAAACTCTGCTCAAAGAAAAGAAGGTAACTGAAATTACTAGCTCCAGCAATCTGGAGACCTGGTGTATTTCAATCACTTTGGACTTTACAAGTTTATAAAAGCAGTATGGAAGGAGTAAGAAGCAACCAGTATTGCTTCATGAGGAAATGCTTGTGTTTATGAGAATATTAAGAATGTCTGTCTCTTTTTTTTTTCAAATAGTGTGTGTCATTTAAAGCATCAAGAAGAAAATTATATTGGCTTCCAACTCCCTGCTATTTTCCTGCACACGATCACCTCCTTTCCCGGTAGTCTAAAAATAATGGGAAATATTTAAAAATGGGCAAAAGGATACAGCCAGTTACTTTCAAGAAGCAATAATACTAGAGATAAAAGAAATGGTCTGAGTATATAGGGGCTTGAACTAATGATGACCGTAAGCAGACAGATGACAACTAAGGTCTATAATTATTTTCCAGAAGTGAAGTAGTGCTATGTGAGAATTTGATGGCATGTGGTCTTGAAAATGAAGGTAGGCATGAGAGTCTAGGTTCAGTGTTCAAACCAGCCCTTTGAATGAACACGCATTTTCCACCAAGTAGAGGAAGTCTGAGGGGAAAACAGACTGATACTTCAAAGTTTCTGCTTTGAAATTCCATGCAGGCACAGATTTGCTAAGTGCATCAAGGGTCTCTAAGCCACCTAATACCACCATCAGGAACCTGCTTTCCTGGTCACACAACGCAGCTGAGACTGCGTGGGTCTACAGCCTCCTACTCTATGTGCACTGCAACTGCAGTTGTTTCTGTGTCTCTGCCTGTATGTGTGCGTTTGTGCACAGGAGTCTATAGATGATCACACTGCTAATATAAAATCAGTATATACTGATAAGCCTGGTCTCAGCCCTGTGAAGTACTGAGCTCTGCTTCCAGTCCGGCAAAGCATCTAGATGCATTCCTGAACTGAAATGCTTACTCCTGTGGTTAAATGCTTTGACAGTTCAGGTCCCAATTCCTCCACATTCCCCTGCAGGAGGGAGCAGAGGAGGAGTAAGGAGGGTGTTGACCCCCTGCCTCTACGGTGAGTGATGGAACTTACTGTTCCATTTACAGTTCCATTTTAAAAATAGATGCTGGGCAAGTAAGCAATTAAAATTCAAGAAGGAAAGCAGAACTATCTGGCAGTTGTTCAGTAAGCCTAACTTGTATAAAAAAGATCTGCACATAGCTGGTATAAGTATAAACAGTCAGCAGCATGAGATTATGAAAAACAATTCTTGCCTGGCAAATGTAATTACTTTTAACAAAATTTAAAAACCAGGGAGTGAAGAGAACGCAGCACAAATATTGCCTCTGCAGGCTGGGTCATTCAGCTGTACATGGAATAAGCTCTCGTAAAACATCTGAACCGTCGTCTTCGGGTGTATCGATGCAGACAGGTGCATAAGGGTCCAAGTTCCATGCTGGACATATGCTGGCTCGGCGCCATTCCCAGTCAAACAAACTCGCAAAGAGGTTTGGGAGGGTGGCCTGAACACCACATGGCGATACCGCTTCTGAGTCAGAGCCGGTCCATGCCTGGTCAATGAGCTCAGACGTGTCTTCATGCACCAAGACACCTCCTAGCTCCTCCGTGGCATTGCATTCACCAGGAGAAGTGATGAACAATAGTTGTCCCATGACTGTCTCACTATTATCCAGCACTTTCTGGGCTCCACCCCCTCCCCCTCCCCAATTCTCTTCTGGGTAAATCACTCCCTGTCAATGGCCTGGCAGCAGAAGCACCATTGTTCCATCTAGTGGAGAGCTATTCAGTGTTGATGGCCTTTGATTTCTCCTTCCAAACATAGGCCTTGCCTCTGCCAGATAGGATTTTGCTGGTAGGGTTATGCTGGCAAATCCTCCTAACATAAGCACAGTCTGTAGTCCCTGAAGATTTATTGTGGCCTGAATTGTCTAACTTCCATCAATTCTGTGAATATAATAAGTGCAGACAATACCAAATTCTCTCAGAAAATGTCCGATATAAAATAGATACACTAATTTACTGTGAAGGTTACATTCGTAAATAGCATTCAGAAGAAAAGTAAATAATGGCATTCATAGTTTGGCGTGGACACGCTGCCAATGTGTCACATCCTGACGGATTGGGGATATGTCTGTGTCAAACTATGAATTCCGTTTTTGCTTTTTGAATGCCATTTACAATTGCAACTGTCCATGTGGATTATTGCATCTATTTTTATAGCCAAGGCTCTGTCTGGGAAGATGTAACAGAGCAATCAACAACACTGACTGGTTCTATTTTGCTGGAACAATAGTGTTCCTGTGAGCTGGGCTCTTCAATCTTCATGCACAGGACATGAGGGCTGGGGTCTGGGCATCCCCTCATCTTGAAGAACTCATCCAAAGAGGGACGGAAACATTTTATGCAGGGACATTTATCAAAGTGAGATTCCCCTGCTAAAAGCGAGACAAGAGCAGTCAAGCCAAAGACTTGACAGTGATCATGAGGTTGGGTTGTGGGGCACTGCAGAGACATACAGCTCTGAACTACTGGGGAAGCTGTGATGCCACACAGCTGCAGCCACAGAGACCTGTCACTGAGCTGATGCCACCCTCCTCACTGATGTCCAGGGTGGGAGGGGAGAAGGGAAGGCTCAGGTGCTCTCTAACACTCCTGTTCCTCTCCCTTCCCTCCACAGTAAATTCATGCCCAGGCACTGCAATTTCAATCAATCTGTACCACAAACAACCTCAGGGTAAAACTTCGTATGGTCAAAAAATCTATGAGCCAAAGTGCAATTCTTTGCTTTCCTGTGCATTATTCCTGTCACCTGTACCTTGATAAATGGGCTTTCCCAGAAGGATTGCCCTTGGATATAGAGCTAAGCCAGCTGGGGCATGAGAAGCTGCAGCATTGTCTGGGGTGGCAGTGCTGGGTGCTACTGTCTGATGGGGAGTACCTGCCACAGCGTCTGCATCCCAGGCGATACCTCATCAGTCCAGGGCTGAGGAGCAGTAGATGGTTCCTCCCCACAGTGACCAACCCCAGAAGTCTGCTGTGGGGTTCAACATTTGGATGTTCTTGCTAAGTAGTGGCATCCCACCAGGGAGAGGGGCTGTTTTTCCCTCTGTTACCTTGGATTTCTCACTTCAGCTCGCTCTTGTTTTGTCTATCCTCTCCTTAATCGTCCCGTGCAAGAGCTGCTTTAGGTGCTTATCTAACACCATTCGCAAAAGGCCTTGCTGCTTGACTGGGATCCCCTGGTACTTCCAGTACAAACCAGAAATTCATTGGCAAAATATTCTGGGGAAAAAAAAGGCCTGCTAGTTAAAACGAAAAATAAAAATAAAAAAATCGTAGCTCTTACTCAGTTTCCTGGCGAAGATGGTAAATACGGCGCTGAACTGAAGGTACCGGTGTGCAGAGGAAGATGTACTTCTACCATGTGAGGTGACAAGGGCAGAGGCTGGGGTGAGCAGAGGGGCAGGTGGGCGGCAGAGGGAAGCCCCCTCTGGAGGCACCGATATCGGAGCGGAGGCCTTGAGGCTGCTCCAGACCTCCCGGGGCCGGGGAAATACCCGCATGGTACTTTTGCCTTCCAACTTTTCGGGAGAGCCGGGCTCGGCAGGTGCACCGAGGGGTGGGGGTGCGTTGGGGAGGGAGGGGGAGGTCTGTGTGTCCGGTTCGGG